>PVJS01051645.1:0-13900 GCA_004027185.1 Glis glis
GTATTCTTGATGATTGCCATTCTAACTGGAGTCAGATGTAATCTCAGTGTAGCTTACATTTGCATATCCCTGATTGCTAATGATGTTGAACACTTTTGCATATATTTATTTAGCCATAGTTTTCAATAGATATTTTATCAGATTGAAGATTTTTCCTTCTATCTCCAGTCTGTTAGATACTTCCATAATGAATAGGATGTGGAATTTGTCATAAGCTTTTACTTATTGTGTCTATTGAGATAATCATGCACATTTTATCCTTTACTCTATTAATGTAGCATATTACTTTAATCAATTTTTGTATATGAAACAACTTTGGATTCTTGATCATGGTATCTGATGCTTTTTATATGTTGTTGGATTTAATTCTTGATCATGGTATCTGATGCTTTTATATGTTGTTGGATTTAATTCTTTTTTTTTTTTTTTTTTTTTTGCGGTACCAAGGATTGAACCCAGGGGCGTTCTACCTCCGCGCTACACCCCTGGCCCTATTTTTATACTTTATTTTGAAACCAGGTCTCATGAAGTTGCGGAGGGCCTCACTAGTAGAGAGAGAGAGAGAGAGAGAGACAGGGAGAGAGAGTGAGAAAGCTGAGGCTGGCTGCGAACCTGAATCCTCCTATCTCCGCCTCCCAAAGTACTGGGATTACAAGCATGCGCCACCACGCCCAGCTGGATTTAATTCTTGATCATGGTATCTGATGCTTTTATATGTTGCTGGATTTAATTTTCCAGCATTTCATTGAGTATTGTTCCTTCTCTATCCATAAGCGATATTGACCTGTATTTTTCTTTTCTGGTGCTCTCTCTCTCTGGTATTGGAATCGGAATAGTATTGGTCCCATAGAGTGAGTTGGAAAGTGCTTCCTCTTTTTTATTACTTTTTGGAAGTGTATGATAAGGATTTGTCTTCATTTTTCTTTAAGTATTTGATAAAATTTCACCAGTGAAGCCATCTGGCCCTGAAATGTTCTTTATTGGGCGTTTCGTGGATCAAGGAACTTACAGGCAAAGAGAACAATGAGATGTAATGGAATTTGAGGGTTTTTTTTTTTTTTTTTCTCAAGTAGCAGAAAGCCAAGGCAGCAGGAGCTCAAGTGACTTCTCATTGCCTACCTGTAAAAATTTCACCTCCTTAGGTCCATGGCTCTTCCTAATGTGGACCTCGCTTAACCTCCCAGATTTGTTCGGTGCTCATAGCTATTTCTCTCACAATGTAGGCATCATCGGTGCTGAATTAGTAACAGTTACTCTCTTCTAGGCACTCTGTTAAACCCATGACACAGTCTCAATGAACCCTTATATTCAATCTCCCCAAAATAAGGTCCCTCTGATTTTATGCTTTTGCTCATGATTTTATGCTCTTACTCCTCAGAATAAACTATGTCCTATTTATCCTTATTCCCTCTGTGTGTCTGTCTTGTGCCATAGACAAATGCCTATTCAGGGTATAAGGCTCACCTTGAGTGTCATATTCACAATGAAGGCTTTCTTTATATTCCTAAATAAAATATCAGTGGAGAACATCTAACAGTCTGGGTAATTTTTGTTAGTCTCTGTTTCTCTGCTGTTGTAAATCTTTTTGGTGGCAGGAATCATATTTGATTCAGCTCTTTATCCCCAGTCTACCAGAGTGCCTGGCACAAAGTAGACACTTAATAAATATTTGTCGAACTAATGGATAAACTGAGCTATCCAGAACAAGTTTCCCCCAGCACTTTGGAAAGCTGAGATGTAATTGTTCTTCTCTGTACTTCCCACAGCACCTGGTGCAACACTGATAAATGCTCATTGAAGTTATCTCGACTGAATGACAAATTAATATTATAATGTCAGTAGCACATTTTGAACTCTACAGTAAAAAGGCACCATAAAAAGCCTCAAAGTAGCTATAAAAATTGAAATGATAAAAATCTGTTTGGATGACATCTCTTTTTGAAAGTACAAAAACAATTCTGTTGTGTTTTGATACATAATTACACTTGAAGATTTTTGGTGTAACTGAGCTGTGTTTGGGGATTCTGGTGATTGTAATAACAACACTGCTGGATTCTAGGGGAAGGAAATCCATTTTATAAGCTTTTCAATGACAGGCTTTGTTTTCTGTTTCTGGAAGCAATTCCCCATGCTGTTTACCAAAATGCCATAGAATAGGGAAACTCGGGAGCATTGTGGAGTCCCCAAAGACAGAAACAGATTTAATGTTTCTTACATTCTCCCTGTCACAAGACAGGGCAGCAGCACCAGTTGTGGTAGCAACATCACACCAATGCCACCTAACCAAGGTCTGTATTTTTTTCTTGTTTCAGCAATGCTGGGTTTTGTACCCAGGGCCTTGTGCATGTTAGGCAATTACTCTATCAGTGAGCTACATCACCCAACCAAGGTCTGTATTTATTAAGATGACATTTGAGATTTGAGTTGTATACATACCAGCCTGGGTTTTCCAGAGAAACATATATATATATATATATATATATATATATATATATATAGAGAGAGAGAGAGAGAGAGAGAGAGGCTCATGTAGTTGTAAGGACAGGCAAGTCTAAAATTTATTAGACAAGCTGGCAGAATACAAACTAGGGCTGGAGTTGAATCTGGAATCCTTAAGTGAGTCTATCTGGCTGAAAATGCCAGGAGGTGTCGGTGCCGCAGTCTTGAGGCAGAATTTCATCTTCTCTAGGATATCTGTTTTTGCCCTTAAGATCTTCCACAGACTGGATGAGGTGCCACCTACATTACTGAGAGTAGTCTTTACGTAACGTCAACTGATTGTAGATGTTAGGCACATCTACAGAACACCTTTAGAGCAACACAGATTAGTGTTTGATGAAATAAGTGAGTACTATAATCTAGTCAAGTTGATGCATACCATCATCACAAGGTCCTTTGTCACATAGTGCCCGACTCCCTTTCCAAGCTCACTTCCTTCAGGACTTCTCATGCCCCATGCCAGACTGCTAATGTCCCTGCCTTTTGATACCTGTGCTGGATCATCCATCCCTATTCTAGATTCTTTCTCCTCCTTCTTCATCCCAGCTGTCAAATTCCTACTACTCTGCATTCAACCATGTGCAAATACCCTTTCCTTTCCAAACCTTGGCTGCTTTTCAGTTTAGTTATCATCTCTTGACACCTCCCCTCCCCCAACTTCAACAGGCTTCCTGGCAGTATAGTCACCTTGCTCTGTTTTGCATTATTCTTAAATGTATTCATGGCAACCGTCCCCTTCCCCTGTGGCCTGAAGGGTCAAGAACATCATGACTTTATTTTTTTGGCTTTGTTTTGTTTTAATTTCTTTATTCCTCTTGAGGTACAGAGCTTTCATTCATGCACCAATCTGTATCCTCGGTCAGTGCCAGGTGCTATGCTAGCTGCCCAGGACTACAAAGGTCAATTAGACATGTTTCCAACACTCTGAGCCTTCACAGTCTCACAAGGGAGGCAAATAGGTAAACTGTAGGTGTCTACAGTATTTGTTGAGCTGAATAAATTCCTGCCGCAGTCACTTTACCATAAGCATCCCCTCATCTTAATACTCCTACATGCGGACATTAGCCAGAGCAGACAGCAGGCTTGCAGTGAACCGGGAAGCTCTGTCCTCATAAGACTTGTAGAGGAGCAGTGTGTGTGATGTGATCTGAGGAGCACCAAGGAGGCCAACGATCCAAAAATATCTCTGTTGCTAAGATGCCTGATATGCCACTATTGGTAATTCATTCATTTGGATTCAGAATTAACCTATCACCAGAAGCATCCAGAAGGAATTACTAAATACCTCTGCTGATATCTTTTTCAAAGTCCTTTTCCTTGTTTCTCTACCCCTGTATCTTCTCTTCCCCCTTTAAGACATAGCTAAATTGCCCTCCCTGAAAAGCCCCCACTACCCAAAGGAGTTAGAGGTTTCTCTATGGGTCCCCATAGAATCCTGTGCCTGTTACAACAGAGGGAGCTACAACAGGACAGATTTTTCATCCTCTATTGTTTATCTGTTTATTGTTTGCCTGAGTTCCCCACTAGACTGAGCTCTTAAAGACGGAAAAGAATGTGTTTTTCATCTCTGTGACACCAGTATCTAGCACACTGCCAAACACATAATGAGATTCTCTTTAAGGGTTCCCTGTGAAGACACATCTCTAAGTTGCCTTTGATAGAGTGATCCCTGGGCATATGTAGGAACAGTCTTGATGAAGGAGAACTGAGGGGTAGACAGAGGAGAGCTGAAAGAAAAGGGACCTTAGGGAAACCACTTGTTCTTGGGGTGATTCTTTTGTGTTTGTGTGTGTATGTGTGTGTGTGTGTGTGTGTGTGTATGTGGTACTGGGGATGGAATCTAGGGGCCTTCTACCTCTGGGCTACACCCCCAGACCTATTCCATTTTTTGGAAACAGGGTCTCACTAAGTTGCTGAGAGCCTCACTATGTTGCTGAGGCTGGTTTCGAACATACCATCCTCCTGTCTCAGCCTCCCAAGTACTAAGATTACAAGAGTGCGCCACCACACCTGGCTCCAGGGCTATTCTTGACCCTGCTGTCTGTGATTGTCCACTTTTTGGTTTCATTCATGAGTAAAATACCCTGTGAATTAAACAAGCTCTCATTATTATTGTTGTTGTTGTTGTTGTTGTGCAATACACAATCTGAAGCACTGTCACTTGGCAGGAATTTGTCGGGAAGCATTTTGCCAAGTGTAAAGGTAGCAGCTACACACGCTTCATTTTTAAAAGCAAAAAAGGCTTTCAAAGTATCTGTTCCTTTTACATAAAGTGAGAACACAAATCTCCTTCTTATGCCTCTCTTTCCCAATCCACTTCTTACTTCCCTTTGCTTCAAAGAATAAGCTAGTAAAGGTAGCCAAGGAGTATAGAACCACACAAGTTTCCTTAAGTTACAGGGCTGGAGTTTTAAAAATGCATCTAGCTTGGAGCTGGACTCAAGATGGAAGCCAGGGCGCCATGAGTCCTCCGTTACGTTTCATTCTCCTTAGCAGAATGAGCTCTCTTTCTCATGATGTGACCTCTCTCCACACAGTCGCTCCATTTTCCTCTAGCTCTGCGACCCTCAATGTCTCTCCTCTCCCCGGTCTCTTGGTCACTACAGTTTCTTCCCTTCACAACTTCACCTGGCCCATCATGACGCCCTGATTCCCACTGCCTCATGACATCGAACTTCAAAATGCACGTGCCTCCAGGCACACTCTGACTCACACTAAGTTTCATTTTTCCACAAATGTGTTTTTTAAAAGTAATTTTTAGCAGGGTCGAGCAAAGGATTGATCAATTTGCCTTAAATAAGAGCTGATTATATATTGTAGTTAACTTGTTACCGCTTGATTACTTATATATGTAATAAACTGTATACCCATACCCATATATGTACCTATATGTATATATCCTATAAGATGCCAGCAATTATGCTACATTCTGAAGTATCTTAGTCTGTTTTCTGTTGCTAATAATACAATACTACAGACTAGGTAAATTATAAAGAAAAGGGGTTTTTGTTTGTTTTGTTTTTTAGTATTGGGGATTGAACCCAGGGGCCTTCTACCTCTGAGCTATACCCCCAGCTCTTTTTATCTTTTATTTTGAAACAGGGTCTTGCTAGGTTGCTGAGGGCCTCATTAAGTTGCTGGGCTGGCCTCAAACCTGCGGTCCTCCTGTCTTAGCCTCCCAAATAAAGTAAAGGAGTCTATGTTAGCTCATATTTCTGATCCAAGATCAAAAGTACGAGTTTAGTGTTTTGTTCTTGCTGGTAAAGTCTTGAAGGAGGTACAGGGTATCACATGAGGAGAGACAGGAAATATGCAAGAGACCTGGCCAAACTGGATTTTATAGCAGATCCACTCTCAAGCTAGCCCATTAACCCACTAATCCATTAATCACATGAAAGGGTTAATCCATTCAGGAGGCAGCGCCCTCATCACCTCTAAAGGTCACACTTGGCCCTGCCTCTTAATCTCATCCTGGGGATTAAATTTCAATGGGAGCTTTAGAGGAGATAAGCCATCTTGGCAGCAGGGTACCACCAGGAGACCTAATTTTGTGCTAGTGGTAGTAACTGCTACCTAGTAACCCTCCTCCTTCCCTACCCTCTTCTGATTCACCTTCATAAGAGTAACCTTTCCATAACATAAACCAAGCCATGATATTCTCCCCTTAAAATCATTATGGGCATTTATCATTCCAATTAGTATAAGGATGTTTCTTGTCTACTTTGCTAGTTTTATTTCCTACCTCTGCCTAATTTCTTGAACTTTATGCTTCTACAAAGCCAGCGTTATTTGTGAAATTTATTATGCTGTTCCTGTCCTTGCTTTTGCATGTGGCAGAATCAGGAAAAGTAGAAATTCTCGGGGTTAGGGGGAAAATAAAGAGACAGATCAATAGAATTCAGTGTCTAGATGATATTGTCTTAACTAATGTGTAAATCTCACAAAACCCCCGATGGCTGCCCTTACATAAGCGAGCATTTGAAATGTTCTTGTTAGACTAAAATTGAAAAGTGGCATTTGTGTTTTCATCTGGCTTCAGATCCGGTAAGAATGAGTGAGTGAAAGGAACTAAAAGGGTAAGTTCATTGGGACATGAACAATTTCATCCTTTTTCAAACTCAATAGCTATTATTGTGGCTAACAAAGCAACTGTTATAACTTGAACACAAACAAGAAGTAGTCAGGAGAGTGTTTATGATGCCATCATAAATATTTATAATAGGGACATGATACAATGTTTTTGAGATGTGGGTTAAGAAAGGCTAGACTGTGAGTGTGCATTTAGATCAAACTATTAAATGCCTGACACATACAGCCTTTTCTAATTCATAGAGCACACTCATTTATTATCCTGTTTAAACTTCAACTTCTCAGTCTCCAGTGGACCTTTGTCTTCAGCGTGCAAGCACTCTGTAATGTCTTAGTCCTTGATATTCCCTCTGTAGGCCCCACAGCCTCATCAGAAACAAACCCTATGGATCCAAGAACTATCTATGTTCCCCGTCTCTACTTTTTCACTGATAGTTCTTTCTCAGTCGACTCCAATATGGTTTTCATTCCAGTAACTCCACTGAAATTGTTTTTCTCAAGATCACTGGGACGGCCCATCTTGTCTATTCCCTCTCTCCCCCTGGAAACACTTCCTTTCTTAGCTTCGGATACAGTATGTCCCTGGCTTCCCAACACTCTTGTCCCACTGCTCAGCTCTTGTCTCTGCTTACACTGGCATCCAAGGTGATCTTATCCAGGTCCTGGATTGCAATCTTCTCTGCCAAGCGATGACTCTGACATTCAACTCAGTTCTCTCCCTTAAGCTCCAAGCTTGTGTGTCCAGCAGCCTTCTCTGCCCTCTGTTGATAGGTATCTCAAGGCTTACATCCCTAACACAGAACACTGAAAACCACTGCTTCAAAGTCACTATTCCCTTCTCTCATAGTGGTGCTAAACTTTTCTAGGCACCTTTGCCAATCTTTTTTTTTTTTTTTTTTTTTTGCGGTACCGGGGATTGAACCCAGGGACTTCTACCTCCAAGCTACATCCCCGACCCTATTTTGTATCCTGTATTTTGAAACCAGGTCTCACTTAGTTGCGGAGGGCCTCACTAAGTAGCTGAGGCTGGCCGCGAACCCGGATCCTCCGGTCTCAGCCTCCCAAGTACTGGGATTACAAGCCTGCGCCACCATGCCTTTCTTTCCTCAGGCTGCATTTCATCAATCAGCAGTTCCTTTCAGCCTTATCTTCCAAAGGTGCCTGGAATGTGACTAGTCACCAGCACCTTTCCCTCTACTGACCAAAGCAAAGCCATCATTCTCCCCAGCCTAGACTTCTGGAATAGTCTTCTATCTGGGTGGGCTCTCCATTTCCTTTCTTCCCTCTTTTGCAGTCATTTCTCCACAGTTCAGCCCAAGTGATCCTTGTGAGTGTAAAATCAACTAGTGGGATTTCCTTCTCATTCTAATTAAAATCCAGTCTTTTCCAAAACCTACAAGGTCTGCATCATGTAAGCTCCCTGCCTTTCTATCCAAGATCATATCCAGCTCAGGATATTTGCACTTCCTGGTCCTGTCTAGGATATTCTTCTACCAGATCTCCCATGATTTATTCCGATTGCTTCTGATTCCACTCAAAGCTCACCCCTCCTCCACCATCCTAAAGCTTTTGGTCCTTCGGCCCATTTTATTTTTCCTCATTCACTTACCTGTCAATATAGTGTATATTTACCTAATTGTTTTTGGGTTTTTTTTTTTTTGGCGGTACTGGGGATTGAATCCAGGGACATTCTACCTCCAGGCTACACCCCCAGCCCTATTTTTTATTCCTTATTTTGAAACAGGGTCTCACTAAGTTGCGGAGGGCCTCACTAAGTAGCTGAGGCTGGTGGCGAACCCGGATCCTCCGGTTTCGGCCTCCCAAGTAGTGGGATTACAAGCGTGCGCCACCACTGCGCCTGGCTACTTAATTGTTTATGGTTCCTCTTTCTCTCATTAGAATATAAGTCCAGAGGTTTATTTCCCTCCTGTATTTCTACTTTTGAGAACAGTACTATATTATTATAGGTGCTCAACAAGTATTTGTGGGATGGAGGAATAAGATTTGCATATAAGTCTTTTGACTGGAAGTCCAGTGCTCTTTCCATGACCCACGGGCCATGTGAAAAGTGACTGTCTTTCCATATATTTTGATATCTCCAGAATATTCTGAGGAAGCATTTTCAGAACCTACATTGCAGATCCTTCTAGATAAATGGAGATGCATCTTATTAGAATAATTATGTAACTGCAGGTTTTGTTGGTAGGGTGGAGATTTATGATAGGGACCTCAGCACCATCTCCACTGTTTAGAGTCATCTCCACTAACGACCCCCTGTGTAGATTTAGGCACAGCTCTGTGAAGGGCCTGGGGACCACTCTAAAGAATAGGAAGTCTTAGATTTTCACACTTTGACCCAGTGAAACTAAAAACAAACAAACAAACAAACAACTGTACATGTTTGTGAGATTGAAGTGATAACTTCATATAGGGACATAACATTATTTGAACTGTTTCCTTCATCACTTCTCCTTCGCCCCTCCCCATTTCCCTCCCTCAGCCCCCTTCCATTATTCTACTGGTCTCTCTCCTCATTTATCTAAAGTCCCTTTTGTTTTCTATTTTCTGTCTAGCTTCCACATACAATAGAAAACATATGACCCTTTTCTGTAACTGACCAATCTCACTTAGCATACTATTATCTAGTTCCATTCTTTTTCCTGTTAATGACATAATTTTATTCTTCTTCATGGTTGAATAAAACTCCATTGTGTGTCTATATCACATTGTGTGTATATAACCACATTTTCTTTCCTCATGGGAAACCTGATGGAAACTTCTGATGGGAACCTAGGTTGGTTCCATTAAAACAAAAACAAAACACTTATATTCCTGTATTTATTACCCATGAATTCAGGTTCTACCCATATTTGCCTAGCAGACATTTAAAATTATTTCAAAGTTTTTGCAGTATGATAGAGAAGCGGCCATCTATGCTACAGCTACTATGTGCATCCAGCATTTTAGTCTATTATCTTTAAGCTCCTAAGTTAGATAACTGGAGTGGACAGCTGTAGTTTGTGCATCCAGAATAACTTCTTCCCTCTCTTAAGAAACTCCGCTTCCTCACCCAAACACTGGATGTTTTTATTTTTGCTTTTGTTTTATGGTCCTGGTGATTGAACCCAGAGGCTTACCTATGCTAGTCAAATGCTCTACCACTGAGCTACCCACCCCCCAGCCCTGGATGTTTTCATAGGGACTTTGCAGCTCCTACCTGCTGGCCAGAGGAGTTGTCATGTGACCAAAGATGAGCCAGTTAGGGTCTTCACATAGGATTTTTATAGTAAGCACTAAAGGGGAAAACATATCCTACCTTCTGATGACCAGACAGTAAGGCAGAGCCCATGACCATGTCACACTGTGGAGGGTGGGCTGAGAGGACTTACTGAACATGCAGAGAATAGAGACAAAGACCCAAGGTGCTTGAATCCTTCCTTTCGCTCTCTCTTGAGGTTGATACTGCCTCTGCCCTTTCAGTTCTTATAATGGCTTCATTATATGAACCCATATTTCCTCTTTATTTACGTCCATGTTAATTGTAAGCTACATACTAGCAATCGCAAGGAAATTTAAATAGCACAGTATATTATATATTATATCTCCATTTTAGAGATACAAATTCCAAAGCATAGAGAAATTAAATTACTTGTTATCTCTTAAGAGGCCAAATGAGATTTGAACTCAGATCTTCGGGCTTCTAACCATCCCCTTTTCTGTCCACCACACCATGTTACCACTCCTTTCTACCTCTCTGAAAGAGTTAGCACTCAGCAAGTAACTAAACATGTAACACAATTTACTTAGTGTTTTTTAAAATATATATATATATATATATATTTTTAGCTCAGTGTGGTAACACCCACCTGTAATCTCAGTACTTGGGAGGCTGAGATAGGAGAATCACAGGTTCGAGGCCAGGCTCAGCAACTTAGCAATACTATTTCAAAAAAAAAAAACAAGAAGGGGAAACTGAGGGTGTAGCTCAGAGGTAGAATGTCCCTGGGTTCAATCCCCAGTACCACGCGTGCATGTGCACACACACACACAAACACACACACACACATATACTACATTATTTATTTGTCTTGTTTTTGTTTTTTTAGTGGAGAAAAGCCTCTACTGTACTTTTAAAAAGTAAAAGATTCCAGCTCTCCAAGTGGCCTCACACAAGTCCCTACTTAAGTTTCTTTATTTGTAAAGTGACCAAGTTGGACTCAATGACCTCTGAGATTTTTTTTGTCATGGAAAGTTTTCTAAAGTCAAATTAATTCCTGTTACCTCTGACGATCTAATTGTACTGACTGTGCCTCTAGGATCTACTTAAATACAAAAACAAAGAGCCATCAAGAGGAGGTGCCTCGTCAGACTGCATGATCATGAGCCAAGTTGGCTGCTGGCCCCCCAGCAATAACTCCAGAGCGGCGCTGTCAGAACATCAGTGTGTTATTATTTCCAGAGCAGAATCCCATCCTAAAGGACATGTGTGCACTGCCAGGGAGGAATTAAAAAATATTCACTACCAATCTTCGGGAAGATGAAAAGGCAGTGCTTTTTTTTTCCTCTTTGAAAATTATAGTACACACTCCTACATCTTGGGAACGCATTACTTTGGGTAGGTTATTATAAGCACCTTCCTTTGGTATTCACACTGCGTGCCCAACAACTCCCACGGAACATTGGGGGCTCTATCGACAGCCACGTTGGAGGTAAAATCAGTGCAGGGAGGCTCATTTCAGCACTGACATACACTAGCAGGCAACCCTGAAAAGAAGCACACACGTGCACATGCATAGAATGGCCTTTTTGTTTTCTCTGGAATGTGTTCTTAGACGATGCTGGGAAATTGTCCCTTGTGGGAGCTTTTTGATAGATGCCCAAGTCTAAAGTATCAGGATAATGTTACCCTGAATGCATTTCTGGTTGAACACTCAAATTGTAAGAAAATCATTTCATCTTTCCAGGCTCTCTTTTCCATAAAATTCTAATTATCTTCAACTTATAGTTGTATGTTATTTTATCATTTACCAGGTGTTTTCATTCAACTTTCCTATTTGAATGACCTACCAAGCCTATGAGGTCAGCATTAATGACATTTTGCCTACCTGCCTGTCATCATCACAGCGGGTCTATTGTTATTTGCATTTTAAAGATGAAGGCACTGAAGGCCAGAGGGAAAAATGACTTACCCTGGAACACACAGCCAATAAGTGGTGTTTGTCTCAGGATAAGTCATTTATCCCACTGATATTCTGCTCAGGCTTCCAATAGAGCAAGGAGCAAGGGCTTGAGCGAAAAATGCACCTGGGCTGGAATCCCCAGTTCACCCCCTAGTTTTGTGACCTTGAGCAGATGGCTTAATCTCTTGCATCCTTGCTTCCATTTTCTGTGAAATGGAGTTAATGGTAACAAAATTATGAGCTTGTTATGTGTGTTTAGTGAGAATCTATAAAGGCCTTGGTACTCATCAATGCTGATGTAAGTACTCATGAATGTGCAGTAGGGACTCACCAAATGGCTCTAGTTTTAATCCAAATGATCTTGACTGCCAAAAATAATAAAATTGTGTCCTATTCAAGCTTGGTATATGAAGGTCTATGGAAGCTCTAAAGGTTCAGTGAAACTTTGATAGTATGAAGTGGTGCGTGCTCAAGTGTTTCAAGGCTTCAGGGGTTTTCTACCTCTTCACTTTATTTCTATTTGAAAACTGCTACACAGGGCTGAACTATGGAATTTCACAGGGTCCTTTGGTGATACTTTGCTTTATCCCCCCCTCCAACACACACACACACACACACACACACACACACACACACACACACTTAGAATCTAATACTCTGTGGCTTCCAAAGAAGGGAAGGAGACTGTTCCATACTCTCTTAGTGCTGTCAGCTGGGACTAGTGCCCAACAGAGCTAGTAAACTCTGTGCAGCCAATTTGGGGAGAGCTATCTAGCATCTTTCTTTCCTGTAACTACAGAACCATCTTGTTCCCAGCCTATACTGGCTTCTGTTCATGGTGTGTGGATGAGGCTGTGATGGACCTTAGATAAATGGAGGAATGAGCTAAGGATCGTGAGTTGTTTGGATAACGAATCAATGGACTATCAATTGTGTTTTTATTGGTAAGAAACAGAAGATCCAATTCAACATGATTTAAAGTCAATTAGTTCTACTGTGATCATAAATGGTTTACTGAACTTTTCTTAGTTCAGTTTTCCAGTATTCTGAATAGAGATAATAATGCTACTCCTTCGAGGTTGAAGTGAGGTTTCTTACTGGTAGAACGCTAGCCTTAGCTAGTACAGTCCAAAGAACTGTATTCATTCTTCCCAGCCTCCTACTGGCTACAGGATTGGGCAACTTTTAATTCTTCCTGAGTTCACCTGCAGAATGAAATTAACAATACCTGCCTCAAAAGGTAGTGCAAGTGGTTAAAGTTTACTGGTAGATAATACCCATGGGTGGCAACATCTGGCATAGAATCTGATACACTGATGTTTGTTGAGATTGATCTGGATGTCAGTTTCCTTATTTGCAAGATGACTATGGTGGAGAATAAATGCAATGGTACACATGAAAATCCTTTGTAAACTCTATAATAATACTTAAAGGTAATGATTAGTTCTATCATAAATCTTTATTATGATTATTTGAACAAGATTTATAATTATTGCATAAGTCATTGTTGCTGCTCTTATTGTTTCTAAGTCAAAGGGTATCGAGTCTGATTTTTTTTTCATATCAAAGAAATACTGATGATTGCCTGGTGTGGTGGTGCATGCCTGTAATCCCAGTACTTGGAAGACTGAAACAGGAGGATAACAGGTTCGAGGACAGCCTCAGTAAGTAGTGAGACTTTCATCAACCTAGCGAGACCCTGTTTCAAAATAAAAATAAAATAGGGCTGGGGGGTGTAGCTCATAGATAGAATACCCTTGGATTAAATCGCCAGCACCACAAAAAAGAAAGAAAGAAAGAAAGAAAGAAAGAAAGAAAGAAAGAAAGAAAGAAAGAGAAAGAAAGAAAGAAGAAAGAAAGCCGGGCGTGGTGGCGCACGCTTGTAATCCCAGTACTTTGGGAGGCGGAGACTGGAGGATCCGGGTTCGCAGCCAGCTTCAGTTCTCTGTCTCTCCCTGTCTCTCTCTCTCTCTCTCTCTCTTTCTCTCTCTCTCTCTACTTAGTGAGGCTTCCGCAACTTCGTGAGACCCAGTTTCAAAATAAAATAAAAATAGGGCCGGGGGTGTAGCGCATAGGTAGAATGCCCCTGCATTCAATCCCCGGTACTGCAAAAAAAAAAAAAAAAAAAAAAA
>PVJS01051646.1:0-13897 GCA_004027185.1 Glis glis
GCACTGAGAATGATGTTGATTATACTCTCATAATAGAGCTTGCTTATAAAAGGAAAACATAGATTCTAGGGAGTCTGTTTATCATTTGCAAATGAAGTAAGGTTACAGTTAATGCTTTTTAAGGCAATCTTGAAAAGCACCTATTTGTGGAGTACTTCTAAGTATGCATAGATTTTGTTAACATCTTCTGTGGTAAAAAGAAAAAATGGACAGCTCAATTCTATATAAGGCCACTTAATTTTTAGACACGAGTTCAATTCTTATTGATCTTATGCTGTATCCATGAGTTTACAATCTTAGATAATTTATTGTACATCTAGAAACAATTAAAAAATAGCAAGTGCCTACCCCCCAGGATCAAGTCAGATTTGCAAAATCTGAAACTTTTCTTGATCAGGTCACCTGAAATTTGCAATAGTCCCTTTTCAGTCTTTTCTCTTGACTTTACTTTTCCAAGTAGAAATTAGAAATATTCACTTTTTTCTTTAATTTTCCTTTATAGTCTACCTGGGTATTTATTTATCTGGAGCTCTCATGTACTCTTTCATTAGCTACCACATATTATAGATAGTTATGCATGTCGTTCTCCTTTTACTATTTTTGGAAAGTAGGAAGTGTGCCTTTTTTCATCCCAGCACCCAAACTGGTATCCATATCTTGCATTTAGCAATACTTACTAAATTAAATCTTTTATTTAGAAAATATTTATTCATGAAGGACCATGCAGCATCACGTGATAAACAGTATCAACACAGGAGCAAGTGACAACACTGCTCATGCTCGTAGAAAATTGGCTCTCTCCTAAAATATATCTTTTATTTGTTTTTCATGACACCAAACTTTGATTTCCTCCTAGCTGACATCTCCCAGTATTCTCCCTAGGCCACTCTCCCTCTACCTGTTCTCATCCTGCTGATGTTTCTTCACCAATTCTACAAGCTCAGATTAACACAGTTAGCAATGTTGATGATGTAAATTACTGTAGAGGATTCAGGTACCTTAAAATCATCTCACTCTTCGTCATTCCCACTGCCACTTCATGATCCAGACTACCACTGTCTTTAAGTTAGGTTTATGCAAAAGCCTCTTTTTTATGTTCATTTATTGGTGCATAGTAAATTATAATTATACATTTTGATATATGTCAGGGTATGAACATCATACATGCACACATTGCACATTTAGCCCTCCCTCCAATCCCACCCTATTCCCTCCCCCTTCCCTCCCTTTCGTGCTCCAGATAGTGATTGAGTCTTATAGGTTTGTGTATGTACATCATGTGCTATAGTGTGTTTCCCTCCACTCCCCTCCCAACTCCCTCCGTTAGGTCACCTTCTTTGTCCATCTAAAGATTTCTTCTTCTTCCCTTCTAAGTCCCTTCTACATCCCATTCTATCTAGCTCCCACAGATTAGGGGGGACATCCGATTTTTTACTCTTAGTGACTTACTAATATCACTTAGCATAATGTTCTCTAGTTCTCTCCATTTCCCTGCAAATGATGTGATTTTGTTCTTCTTTGTGGCTGCATAAAACTCCATTGTGTACATATCCCATAGTTTTGTGATCCATTCATCTGTTGATGGACACCTTTGGCTGGTTCCAAAGTTTGGCAATTGTGAATCATGCAGCTATAAACATAGATACACATGCATTAGTCTGGTAGTTGGGTTTTAGTTCTTTGGGATAGATGCCTAGAAGTGGTATTGCTGGGTCATACGATAGGTTCATTCCCATTCTTCTGAGGATCCTCTACACTGTTTTCCAAAGCGGTTGCACTAATTTGCAATCCCACCAACAGTGTAGTAGAGTTCCTACTTCTCCACATCCTCACCAGCATTTGTTGTTGTTTGTGTTTTTAATGATTGCCATTCTAATTGGGGTTAGGTGAAATCTCAGGGTAGTTTTGATTTGCATCTCTCTGACTGCTAATGAAGTTGAACATTTTTTCATACATTTATGGGCCATTTGTATTTCTTCTTCTGTGAAGTTTCCATTTAGTTCACTTGCCCATTTTTTGATTGGGTTATTTGTTTTTTTAGTGGTAATTTTTTTAAGTTCTCTGTATATTCTAGATATGAGTCCTCTATCAGAGGAGTAGCTGGCAAAAATCTTCTCCCATTCTGTCGGCTCTCTGTTGAGGTTCTTGATTGTTTCCTTTGCTGCACAAAAACTCTTTAGTTTAATGCAATTCCACGTAGTAATCCTCATTTTAGTTTCCTGTGCCTTTGGGGTCTTGTTGAGAAAGTCTTTACCTGTGCCTATGTGTTGAAGTGTTGGGCCTATGCCCTCTTCGAGTAGCTGCAAGGTCTCTGGTCTGATTTCTAGGTCTTTGATCCATCTTGAGTTGACTCTAGTGCAGGGTGAGAAAGTGGGGTTTATTTCTATTTTTCTGCATATGGATAGCCAGTTTTGCCAGCACTATTTGTTGAAGAGGCCATCCCTTTTCCAGTGGGTGTTTTTAGCCCCTTTGTCAAAAATCAATTGGCTGTAGGTGTGTGGGTTTGTTTCAGAGTCTTCTAGTCTGCTCCATAGGTCCATGTGTGTGCCTTTCTGCCAATACCATGCTGTTTTTATTACTATTGCTTTGTAGTATAGTTTGAAGTCAGGTATTGTGATGCCTCCTGCATGGTTCTTGTTGCTGAGAACTACTTTGGCTATTCTGGGTTTTTTGTTGTCCCAAATGAATTTAAGGACAGAGTTTTCTATGTCAGTGAAGAATGACTTTGGTAATTTAGTGGGTATTGCATTGAATCTGTAGAGCACTTTTGGGAGAATGGCCATTTTGATGATATTTATTCTGCCTACCCAAGAGCACGGGATATCTTTCCATCTTCTACAATCTTCTTCAATTTCTTTTTTCAGTGTTTTATAGTTTTCCTTGTAGAGGTCTTTTACCTCCTTGGTTAGACTTATTCCCAAGTATTTTATTATTTTGGGGGATATCGTGAGTGGAAATGTCTTCTAGATTTCTTTTTCAGTGGATTTATGGTTGGCATACAGAAAAGCTTCTTATTTTTTAAGATTGATTTTGTATCCAGACACTTTGCTGAATTTGTTGATCAGTTCTATGAGCCTTTTGGTTGAGTTTGTTGGATCTTCTAAGTACAATATCATGTCATCTGCAAATAAAAATAGTTTCAGTTCCTCTTTTCCCATTTGTACTCTTTTATTTCCTTCTCTTGCCTTATTGCTCTGGCTAGGGTCTCGAGTACTATATTGAAAAGGAGTGGTGACAGCGGACATCCTTGTCTTGTTCCTGTTTTTAAAGGGAACTCTTGAAGTTTTTTCCCATTCAGTATGATGTTGGCTGTGGGCCTATTGTATATTGCCTTTATGATGTTGA
This sequence comes from Glis glis, assembly GCA_004027185.1. Lineage (NCBI taxonomy): Eukaryota > Metazoa > Chordata > Mammalia > Rodentia > Gliridae > Glis > Glis glis. Next base: position 3,346 of record PVJS01051646.1, read on the forward strand.
GGTATGTTCCTTCTATTCCAATTCTCTGCAGTGTTCTTATCATGAACGGGTGTTGGATTTTGTCAAATGCTTTTTCAGCATCTATTGAAATCATCATGTGATTTTTGTCTTTAGTTCTGTTTATGTGGTGGATTACATGGATTGTTTTTTTGTATGTTGAACCTGCCTTGCATTCCTGGGATGAACCCGACTTGGTCATGATGTATGATTTTTGTGATGTGGTTTTTGAATGCGCGTTACTAGTATTTTGTTTAGAAGTTTTGTGTCTAAGTTCATCAATGATATAGGTCTGTAGTTTTCTTTCCTTAAGCTATCTTTGTTTGGTTTTGGTATTAGTGTGATGTTGGCTTCAAAAGCCTCTTAACCACCAGTTTTTCTGTTCCAGGCCTTAATCTTTTTTTTTTTTTTTTGCGGTTCTACCTCCGCGCTACACCCCCGGCCCCATTTTTTTATACTTTATTTTGAAACCAGGTCTCACAAAGTTGCAGTGGGCCTCACTAGGTAGAGAGAGAGAGAGACCGGGAGAGAGAGAGAGAGAGAGAGAGAGAGCTGAGGCTGGCCGTGAACCCGGTTCCTCCGGTCTCCGCCTCTCAAAGTACTGGGATTACAAGCGTGCGCCACCACGCCTGGCGGTCTTAATCTTTTGAAAAATCTATTTCCCAAATTACAACTCTGTGTGTGTGTGTGTGTGTGTGTGTGTGTGTGTGTGTGTGTGATTCCAAGATGCAAATATTATTTTCTTACTCCCTTATTTAAAATTCTTCAATTGCTATTTCTCAACCTAAAAATAGTGTGCAGATTCCTTAATATAGCCTGAAAGTTTTTGCACGATTTGGCCCGATTTAACCTCATATCATACTCTTTCAAATTTACTTTAGTTTCTCAAACCAAACACTATCTGTCTCCTCTTCCTTTATACATGTCCTCATCCTAGAGGAAAAGAATGGGAAGAGCACAACATTATCAGGTTTCTGATGTTTAAATCCTTCAACTAAAGTTTGGATGTATTTTTTTCTGGGAAGGCTGGACTGCCAGCTGCATCTTACCCATGTCTGATTTAATTTAATACAGTAATTTTCTGTTATCCTTGAAGGATACATTCCAAAAACCCCAGTGAATTCCTGAAACCAGGGACAGTTTTTTTTTCCCCTCTATGCCCCATGTCAATGCTGTTTGATACCAGAGTTTAATTGTCTATCCATATTTTTTGCTCTGGTGTGTCTTTTGCATCATTACTCCTGTGTTTGGGGGCCAGTATCAATCGAAATAAGGATTACTTGAACACAAGCACTTCAATATTGTGACAGTCAACTTGATAACTAAGATGGCTGATAAGTGATTAGTGGGCAGGTAGTGCATACAGCTTGGATATGCTGAACAAGGAGATGATTCTGTCCTGGGCAGGACAGAGCACAACAGCACAAGATTTCATCACACTACTCAGGATGGAATGCACTTAAAACTTATGAATTGTTTATTGATGGAAGTTTCCATTTCATATTTTCCAACCAAGGTTCACTATGAATAACTGAATGTATGGTCATTGAAACCATGGATAAGGGGAGGATACTAGACTGTTCTCTGCAATTTTCTTACTGTAGCATTATCACACTGTATTGGAAATTGTGTTTTCATACTAGATTCTTTGCTTCAGGAGGACTATTATAACTCCTGCCTTTTTGGTTTTCTCAACTTGATGTCTAACACATAACCAAATACATGTAACAATACTTGACAAATGCTGGGTACTCCATAAAGATTTGTTGAATGAATGATTATTTCAGAGAATAATCGAACTTGTGGATTGGGACCTCTATCACATATAAGTTTGATCCTCAATATAAGAGGTCAACTATTACATTTTCTCAGTTTTATTTATTTAATTATTTTGTTGCTAGGGATTGGACCCATGTCCTCAACCATACTAGACAAACATTCTGCCACTGACTTATATCCTCAGATTCATATTATCTAATTTTTCAATAACAGCTTAAAAAGAAATTTAAATTTTGTATCAAGGAGCAAATCTTTATAAATACAGGAACTATATTTTAATAATACACAGCCTTTCAGATTCTTTGAAGAAACCATAAAAAAATCTCCCTTCTGTGTGCATGTGCATGTGTGTGTGCATTTATGTATCCACGGATGGAACCCACGAACATGCTACCTCTGAGCTACACCCTAAGCCCTTTATATTTTTATTTTTTATTTTGAAACATGGTCTTGCTCAGTTACCACAGGCTGACCTTGAATCTGCAATCCTCCTGTCTCAGCATCCCAAGTACTGGGATTATAGATATGTAGCACCTTACCCGGCTGAAATATCTTAAAATTGTAAATATTCAAATCATATCTCAGATTAACATGGTAAAGTTAATATCATTTGTGAGTCATAATGCCTCATAGAATAAGACAAAATTTTTTATACCCCAACAGTCTCTCAGACAGGTTGGTAGACTCTAGAAATATATACATAAAACAATTGCCAATGGCAAATTTATTTAGAAAAATAAAAATAAAACAAATATTTCTACATGATTCAGGATGGGATTTTCAGTGCAAAACTCCATCCATCACATTGTTTAAGAAGGCTTTTAAACTGTCTTCTTAAAGTCATTCACATGTTGGAATCGATTCATTCTCTTGATGACAGATTTTCTGTCAATTCAAGGACCAGTTCTAGTAGACGTCTAATTTTTGTTGTGTCAAACATATTCAGACTCTCCAAGGCAAAGTGAATTGACATCTTCCTTTTATTTATTTATTTTCTGACATCATGCAAGAAAAAGCTCCAGATTTGTGACTATTTTTAGTGTTCTCCCCTCAAGAAAATCTAATCTACTCAATTGTACATTGTTGGCATTCGTGCTTGTTAGTGTTTTTGTTGAAAATAAGGTTAACATTTTTATAGAAAACAATGTATAGGGTGATTTTGTTTTCGAGCTGCTGGTATAGAAATCAATTTTTATTTTTAATTGGAGCTTCTTAGTTTTTAAATTTAATTGTATCTTTAAATAAAATGTGTTAATTCAGAGCAACAGCTCTTCAGAAGAAAAGCCATTTCTGTCATTTAAACTCTCTTCCTTCATTAGTAATCTCTTGATAACTGACTTTTTAAAGAAAATTCTTTCATTTGCCAATTATACATGTGATCTTTTAACAAAGAAAGTTTCATTCCAGTTTAATATGTTTTACTAAAACCTAATCAGATAATATCTGGAGATATAATTTTTGGAAATGAAGTCCCTCAAACACTCTTACACCTAACTGTGATATATTTGAGGAAATTAATATATATATAAAATATAAAATTCATATATATATAATTCATATATATAAAATATAAAATTCATATATATGAAATCCATATATATGAAATCAAGTACTATTTTAACATTTCATACTTATTAATAACTATTGTTTCTTCCAATCTCTTCTATACGGTCAAAATATCTGGAATTGTCATGCAAATATTCCTGTGTCATTTTTTAGGAGTAATCATACATACCTAGTTAGCTTCCTTAAGTTACTATTAATTATGAAATTATTATGCAGTTTCTATTTGAACATGGCAGAAACGTATTAGATCCACAGGCAGTTACTAACTGAGGCGTTTCCCAGACCTACAAAAGAAGATCACTATCACTGAGTATGATGTTCTCCAAAACTTTAAAATTTAACTAAAATGTTGAGCAAAAAGCCTTACCAATGGATTTTCCAAAAGTAAAATTGCAATTTCTGCTTTTCAACAATCTTATTAACTTCTAAAGTGAAAGATCCTGAGTCAATCACTCATGGCCAGTGGTTTGACATTCCTAACATCTGGTTGAATTATATTTTAAACATTTTTATAAGAATATGGGACATTTCCCTCACAGAAAAAAAATTAGGATCAAACTTTTGGCTTCTATGGTGAATTTCTAAGTAAAGAAGCCTGAAATTGAGTTGAATTATTAGATGAGTTAAGTAAGACAACAGAATAGAGAAAACACACGGTAGGTAGCCTATATTGGGTAAGTTCCTTCTTTCTTTTCTGGTACTTTGTGTAATACCAGGATTAAATCGTTTGATGCCACTAATTATAATCAAAAATGCAAAGATATGTGTATTCTTCACATCTTTCAAAATGGAATTTTCAATAAAACCATAAAATATAAAGCAATATATTGTTTGATAAGCTGAAAATTATTGTTGCTTTGTTTTTGTTTTTCAGGCCTCCATTCCTTTATCTTTTGTATACTTTTATTAGTGCACTGCAATTATACATCATAATGAGGTTTATATGCAAACATACATGCACACAGGTCTTGGTATACTTCTCTCTGCATCCCACCCTGCTACCTACTCCTCCCTCCCCATATATGCTGGCAAAATCTGTAGTAATACCTTTATATATTGGTAAAGCATTATTTGAACTGTTAACCTCCTTAATCCTCCTTTTCCTCCTTCCATCTCCCTCCATCACCTTCCGCTATTTTATTAGTCTCTTTCCACATTTGTCCAAGTCCCTTATGTTTCCTGCTTTCTCTCTAGCTTCCACATATGAGAGAAAACATACAACCCTTGATTTTCTGAGACTGGCTAATATCACTTAACATAATATTTTCAAATTCCATCCATTTTCCTGCAAAGGACATAATTTTGTTCTTTAAGACTGAGTAAAATTGCATGCTGTGTATGTAACACATTTTCTTTATCCATTCATCTGCTGACAGACACCTGGGTTGTAAGTAGTGGTGATAAATGACATAAATTGGCATTAGCAAACAAAAAAGTAATTGAAAAAAATGTTTTGAACCCAGGGGCATTCTACCTCCGCGCTACACCCCCGGCCCTATTTTTTTATACTTTATTTTGAAACCGGGTCTCATGAAGTTGCGGAGGGCCTCACTAAGTAGAGAGAGAGAGAGAGAGACGGGGAGAGAGAGAGAGAGAGAGAGAGAGAGAGAGAGAGAGCTGAGGCTGGCCGTGAACCCGGATCCTCCGATCTCCGCCTCCCAAAATACTGGGATTACAAGCGTGCGCCACCACGCCCAGCTAATTGAAATTTTTTTATCTATGTAGTATCAGATTTTTCTGTTTCTTTACCTGGAACTAGTAATAATTAATATAAATAAAATAACCATTATGTCATTTGCCAATCTTCTCTACTGAAACTTTGTTCTTACCAGAATGGTTATGTGTTTTATGTCCATTATCATTGGTTTTCAGTAGATTAGGTTAATTCTCTATGTTTGGAATACATGAGCTGATCAAAATTCATCATGAAATTAAGATGTTTTATGACATTCTATCAGAAGCAGGGGCATTACGTATGATAATTCCATGAATTATGAAGAAATACACTGATTCATTTTGTTGTGGTGCATGGAGCCCTCCAAGGAGCCCTGTAAGAATAAATTGGATTGATCAGAAATTAATTTGAAAATAAACCTCACGCATTTTCTTCCAGTGAATACACTGGATATGCATTCATTGGCCTACTGGTGATGACTATAGAAAAATAGGTAATTCACTGTCTAAAAATGTACCAACTAAAAATTTATTTATTTATTTTTTTTTTTTTGCGGTACCGGGGATTGAACGCAGGGGCGTTCTACCTCCGCGCTACGCCCCCCGCCCTATTTTTTTTTTTATGCTTTATTTTGAAACCGGGTCTCACGAAGTTGCGGAGGGCCTCACTAAGTAGAGAGAGAGAGAAAGAGAGAGGGAGAGAGAGAGGGAGAGAGAGAGAGAGGAGAGAGGAGAGAGGAGAGAGAGAGAGAGAGAGAGAGAGAGATGGCGCGCGCATGCGCGCTGAGGTTGGCCGCAAACCCAGATCCTCTGGTCTCCGCCTCTCAAAGTACTGGGATTAGAAGCGTGCACCACCACGCCCGGCCTCAACTAAAAATTTATAAAGAGTGACATAATCTAATTAACCAACAGGAAGAAAATGTCACCATGTAACCTAGGGAATGGCCATTTTGTTTATTTTACAAGATATTTTTTAATTTAAGGTAATCTGGATGGTATTTCAAACAAATTAGTAGAATTAATAGAGGTGTTAGACTGCACATTTTAGTGTTGACCTTTGTCAAAATTGCATCTAAGCCCAAGGAGCTTCATTTAAAAACTAATTTTGTACAAATGTGTAAGAAAGCACTTGATTTTAAGCTGTCAAATTAAATAAACCTCATTTAATTTAGTCAATTTCAGATATATAAAATGGACTATCCTAGCCATAAAATTCATAACCCTTTTAGAGCCATTGAACTTCTCTTTCCTTATGGACTATTTATTTATAGAGGAGTTGAAGGAAAGGTTTTCAAGGATCAAGTGACCAGCATGCCTTTAGGAATCATTTGTCAATTTGAAGGATTACTCTGATTTTCAATTCACAACTCCAATATTTCACATACAGTAAACAGTAAGACTGTATGAAGGGATTACCTATAAAAGAGGTCTAAAAAAGATCAAGTAATGTAACTTATTTTATGAATGGTTGTTGAAAGGGCTTCCATGCTTTCAAAAGGTTGATATACTCTGGGCTATACTGGGTGAATCAAAGAATGGTCCTTCCTTAGCTGGGTGTGGTGGCACATACCTATAATCCCAATACTTGGGAGTCTGAGACAGGAGGATTTCAGGTTCGAGGATAGCCTCAGCAATTTACCAAGGCCCTCAGCAAGTTAGACTGCATTTCAAAATAAAAAATAAAAAGGGAGCCGGGCATGGGGGCGCACGCTTGTAATCCCAGTACTTGGGAGGCTGAGACCAGAGGATCTGGGTTCGCAGCCAGCCTCAGCTACTTAGTGAGGCCCTTCGCAACTTAGTGAGACCCTGTTTCAAAATAAAGAATAAAAAAATTCAGCTGGGGGTGTAGCTCAGAGGTAGAAAGCCCCTGGGTTCCATCCCCAGTACCACAAAAAAAAAAAAAAAAAAGGCTAGGTGTGTAACTCAGAGGTAGAATGCCCCTGGGTTCAATCTTCAGTACAAAAATAAAATATTTTAGTAAGCAAAACAAATTTGAATAGTGGATAGAAAAAAAATAAAGCCAGAACTGGGTGTGGTGGCGCATGATTGTAATCCTGGTACTTAGGCTAAGACAGGAGAATTGCAAGTTCATGGTCAGCCACAGAAGCTTAATAAGGCCCTCTGCAACTTAGTGAGACCCTGTTTCAAAGTAAAAAAAAATAAAAATAAAAATAGGGCTGGGGGTGTAGCTCAGAGATAGAATGCCCCTGGGTTCAATCCCTACCATACACACACACACACCAAAAAAAAAAAAAAAAAATTAAGCAAGTATCAACGTAGTTTACTGAGTTCATAATTTGAAATCTAAATATCTGGATTAGAGAGCCGACAAATCACATCAATACTCTGTGACTTAGCCTTTTATTATTTCTAAATATAGCCACCTAACCTTTAAAAAGTTAACTTGTATATAATGCATAAACACATCTGCTTAATCCCTAAAATACTCATACTTTTCCATCCTTTCTAGTTTTTGGTCACTCTCTAAAAACAACTCCTTAAAATTTTTCTTAAGGCTAGGAAGTGAGACATATTAAAGCATTATTAAGTACTGATACATAAATACATGTAGAAGATCATGAAAAATATTCAAAGTCATGCCATCTGAGGACAATAGGAAGTAGACTGGGTTTATATACAGAGTGCAGCCTTGGGAAAAAAACCCTGGTGGTACATACAAATTGGGTGGAAGCTTTGTGGCTCAGAAATTGTTTTGAATGATTTCATAATTTTTTCTTTTTTTGTTCTTTATTTTGTATTTTTTGTTTTGTTTTGTTTTGCTTTTGCGGTACCGGAAATTGAACCCAGGGGCATTCTACCTCCGCGCTACACCCCCGGCCCTATTTTTTATACTTTATTTTGAAACCGGGTCTCACGAAGTTGCGGAGGGCCTCACTAAGTAGAGAGAGAGAGACAGGGAGAGAGAGAGAGAGAGAGACAGAGAGAGAGAGAGAGCTGAGGCTGGCCATGAACCTGGATCCTCCGGTCTCCGCCTCCCAAAGTACTGGGATTACAAGCATGCGCCACCACGCCCGGCATTTTGTTCTTTTTTTTTATAAACTTAACTATTTTATTTTATTTTTAATATGTTTTTATTGGTGCATTGTAGTCTCACATCACAATGAGTATCAGTTTGGTGTTAACATACATGAACACAGCTCTTAGTGTCCCTCCCCCCTGCCTCCCCCCAACACATGTAGCACTGAGAATGATGTTGGTATAATCTCATATGTACACATTGCTTATGATAGTAATTCCATAGATTCACTTCTATCTTTCTTTTTTTGTGTGTGTGTGGTACCGGGGATTGAACCCAGGGGCGTTCTACCTCCGCGCTACACCCCCGGCCCTATTTTTTATACTTTATTTTGAAACCGGGTCTCACGAAGTTGTGGAGGGCCTCACTAAGTAGAGAGAGAGAGAGAGAGAAAGACAGGGAGAGAAAGAGAGAGAGAGAGAGAGACAAGAGAGAGAAAGAGAGAGAGAGCTGAGGCTGGCCACAAACCCGGATCCTCCGGTCTCCACCTCCCAAAGTACTGGGATTACAAGCATGAGCCACCATGCCCGGCCAGATTCACTTCTTTCTTGCCCTTCCCCTGCCCTTGTACCCCTTCCCTTGCACCTCTAAGGATTCTCTGTTGTCATTGGAGTCCCTTTTGTTTCCCCACTACTCCCTAGGTTGCGCGTATTAATGACAACATATGTCCTTTCTTTGTGATTGGCTAATCTCACTTAACATAATGTTCTCCAGATCTTTCCATTTTCTTTCAAATGCTGTTATTTTGTTCTTCTTTATTGCTGAGTAGAATTCCATTGTGTGTATTTCCCATAATTTTGTAATCCATTCATCTGTTGATGGTCATCTAGGTTGGTTCCATAATTTGGCCACTGTGAATTGTGCTGCTATGAACATGGGTTTGCATATATTACTGTTGTTTTCTAGTTTCAATCCCTTTGGTATGATACCCAGTAGTGGTATAGCCGGATCATATGGTGGATCCATTCCCAGTTTTCTTTTTCTTTTTTTTTTGCAGTACCATGTATTAAACCCAGGGGCGTTCTATCTCCATGCTACACCCCCGGCCCTATTTTTTTATACTTTATTTTGAAACCGATTCTCACGAAGTTGCAGAGGGCCTCACTAGGTAGAGAGAGAGCGAGAGAGAGAGAGAGAGAGAGAGAGAGTGCTGAGGCTGGCCGCGAACCCAGATCCTCCGGTCTCTGCCTCCCAAAGTACTGGGATTACAAGCGTGCGCCACCATGCCCAGCCCATTCCCAGTTTTCTGAGGAATCTCCATACTGATCTCCACAGTGGTTGAACTAGTTTGCAATCCCACCAACAGTGTAGAAGAGTCCCAATTTCCCCACATCCTCGCCAACATTTGTTGTTGTTTGACCTCTTAATGCTTGCCATTCTAATTGGGGTCAGATGAAATCTTAGAGTAGTTTTGATTTGCATCTCCCTGATTGCTAATAATATTGAACATTTTTTTCATGTATCTATTGCCCATTTGTATCTCTTCTTTCGTGAAGTGTCTATTCATTTCAGTTGCCCACTTCTTGATCGGATTGTTTGTTTTCTTAGTGTAAAGTCTTTTAAGTCCTTTGTATATCCTAGATATTAGACCTCTGTCAGAGGGATAGCTTGCAAAGATCTTCTCCCATTCTGTAGGCTTTCTCTTTAAGCTCTTGATGATTTCCTTTGATGAGCAGAAGCTTTGTAGTTTAATGCTATCCCACTTGAAAGAAATCCAGAAAACAATTCCATTCACAATAACTTCAAAACCAATCAAATACCTAGGAATAAATTTAACCAGAGGTAAAAGACCTCTACAATGAAAACTATAGAACACTGAAGAAAGAAATCGAAGATCTTAGAAGATGGAAAGATCTCCCTTGCTCTTGGATAGGCAGAATAAATATTATCAAAATGGCCATCTGCCAAAAATGATCTACAGAGTCAATACAATCCCTATCAAAATACCAATATCAGTCATTACTTTCATCTGGAGAAACAAAAGACCCAGAATAGCCAAAGCAATTCTCAGCAATAAGAACCATGGAGGAGGCATCACAATTCCTGACTTCAAATTATACTACAGAGCTATAGTAAGAAAATCAGCATGGTATTGGCACAAAAACAAGCACATAGACCAGTGGTATAGAATAGAAGATACAGAAACAAGTCCACAAACTTATAGCCAATTGATTTTCGACAAAGGTGCCAAACACATACATTGGAGAAAGGACAGTCTTTTCAACAAATGGTGCTGGGAAAACTGGTTATCTACCTGTAGAAAAATGGAGCTGAACCCTTACCTCTCACCCTGCACAAGAGTCAACTTGAGATGGATCAAAGACTTGGAAGTTAGACCAGAGACTGTGAAATTATTAGAAGAAGCCATAGGTCCAACACTCCATCATATAGGCACAGGTAGAAACTTCCTCAACAAGACCTCCAAAGCACAGGAAATTAAAACAAGAATTAATAAGTGGGATAGCATTAAACTACAAAGCTTCTGCTCATCAAAGGAAA
>PVJS01051647.1:0-13900 GCA_004027185.1 Glis glis
GAGACACAGATACACATGGACAGCGCTGAGGTCCTGGGCAAATGGCTGGGGCAGGCGGCTCGATTTTACTTTTCCATGCTTTCACTCAAGCTCTATAATAGAAAACATCTGAAGCCCAGTGATATCCTGCTCTGGAGCACTCCTCCTTTTCCCAGCTCCCTCCTGCCCCGCTCGAAAGGTAGGGTGAGTGCAGAGCCCTGAGCTCTGCCTCCGGGCCCTCTCGCACCGCGGCAGAGGCGGGGGCTGGGCCCTGCCAGCGCGAGCGCAGGCGGTGGGGGGCAGGAGGCCGGGCTGCCGGCCCCAGTGCCGCCTCCTCTCCTGCGTGCAGCGGAGGCTCCTCCTGGCGGCCGGCGAGGCACCAGTCTCTAGGGGCGGGCCCTTACTCTTCCACGGGCCCTTGTTCTGCCATCCTGCCCCGTACAGCCCCTCGCTTCTCCCTCCCAGGGGGTGGAGCCAGGGCAGCAGGGGTCCCAGTGGTTTTCCGCGGGCACGCAGCCCAGGCTGACTGCTGCCGCCGCGCGGGCTGAGCTGGTGCCGCCGCCTCTTTCCTGCGTCTATCGTGCCCTGAGCTCCGCTGTGTGCCATCCCCAACACGCGCCACCATGCCAGAACAGGCGCCGGGCTGCGTGTCCCCCGGGGAGGTCAGCGGCAGCAGCAGCGGCGGCGGCGGCTCCGGACCCCTCCCGCCGTCGCAGCGGAGGCGGGGGCTGCACCCCACCAGCGCGAGCACGGGCGGCGGGAGGCAGGAGGCTGGGCTGCCGGGACTGGCGCCGCCTCCTCTCCTGCGTGTGCGCCGCTGTGCCCCGCCCCCGCCAGAGAGATTTAATAAAGGCTGGGTCAGGTTTAGAATTCAACTTACCCATAATTTATGGGTGGGCGTCTGGACTGAAGAGAGATTACCTGTCAGCATTGTCGAATTAGACAGAAATTTTCGAAGTAGAGAGAAATTCCTCACAAGTGGGGTGCCAGTCTCTCAGGGCCTGGCCGGGAGTGGTACAGATGCTGATGGGAGAGCAGACGCCGATGGCTCGAGAAACACCACGAGCCAGGAGATATGCCGAGCAAATCTCATTTATTAGAAAGCCAAATCCCTCTTTTATAGTAGAGGCCATACAGGAAACTCGCAAGCAGTAGGGTGTGACCCAATGGCACGCGACGGGTCGGGTCACTATGTCCCCCTATAACCTATCATAGGTAGAGGCACCTGTCGTCTGTGAGCACGGAAGGAGGTAACTGCCTATCATAGCCCTCCTGAGGCTAGGTGGGGCTATCTGTGGGACCTCCCTCTGAGGGTTCCGCCAGCGCCATCTTTGCTATTGATATGCTGAATCGCGGCCACGTGGAAGAGGCCCGGTACTTGGTCCTCTAGGGCAGGCTTCTGCTAGTCCACCAGGCCCTTTCATGGCACCGGGTGGAGGGCCCAGCATTATACTACATCATATAAGTTAGAAATTGTTCCTTTCCTACTTTTTATGACATGGTTTCTGTCACAGGTTTATTTTAATGAGAAACCACTTTCTCAGGCTTATAAAAGTTACTCCTCATTATCAGAGCTTCATTACAGGGCAAGATCAGGGCTCCAAGTGACACAACAGAAGGCTGCAACTAAGATACCACCAGCTATGTGATCAAACAATTTGTTAGGTTTTTAGCTTTGTGACTTCCATTAATTGTCAGGGAAGGAATGCTGCTCTGGTGGGTCAGGGCAGGATGGAGCTGTTTAGTTAATAAGTTTGAATCTATTAGTTTGAATTCATCCTAGTATGTGCTCAGATAGTAAATGAATGGATACATTTTAAAAAATCAAGTATCATATTGGCCATTAATTTTATCATAAATATAGTTTTTTTTTTTACTATCTTGCATTTGCATAAAGCTTTCTTTTACTTCAAAGTACATTTCTTTTTTTCTGGTTCTTTATTGTTGTTATTTTATTTTTATATTTTATTGGTACATTATAATTATATATCACAGTGAGATTCAAAGTGATACAAACATACATGTTCATACATTCCCCCTACATCCCACCCCACTCTCCCTTCCTCTCTCCTCATAAATGCCACTAAGATTGGTAGTGATACCTTCATGTATGATCATAACCTTATTTGAACTGTTTCCTTCCTCAAGTCTCATTTTCCCCCTCACTATCTCTTTCCCCAACCCCCTTCCACTATTCTATTGGTCTCTCTCCTCATTTAACTGAAGTCTCTTTTGTTTCCTATTTTCATTCTAGTTTCCACATATCTATATAAGCCTTCTAGACACTGAAATAAATAGGTTAAGGAAAATATGTTTCTTACTATTTGGACAGGGAGGGAGTCTTAGAAATCTTTTGAGTGGCTTTTTCTGGTAAAAGTACCTGGTTCCTCAGAGACTCAACTTACACAATGGCTTGAACTCTAATAATGGGAGTTTTTAGGAAAAGGCCAAAGTCAAAACCACATTGGGATCCAATCCATTTTATTTGCATTTGGGAATCTGATTATTCTTGGTGTAGAAGGGAGAAGTTGGCCCTTAGTGATTAGTTCTGTTCTATCAAGGCAATTTTAGACCAATGGGAAGCTATTAATAGTACAGTGGCATTTGATAAAGGAGACACTCATTTCCTTTGTGTATCTGTGTATCAGTCAGGATAGACTAGCTTACACTGCTGTATAAACATCCCAAATTTCAGGCCTTTAGAATAACAAATGTTTCATGTTCTTGTCTGGTGGGCTCTGGCCCTATATACTTTTTTCTCCACTCTGCCATCCATACTGATGGGAGGGCCTCCATCTAAGTTACTATTGGCCTCATAGCACAGGGAGGACAGACAGGGCAATATACAAGCCTCCTACTAAAGGTTCTAATTGAATATGACCAAATTCATGACTGTCTATACTTCATTTGTAAAAGGAAGTCCCACAGCCAAGCTGATGTGGTGGGTCCAGGGGCATATTTTGCTGCATCTGGGAGAGGAAACTAATAATTGTAAACACCAGATGATGAGTGTCTTAGTCAACATTCTCACTACTATAATCCAGGATGACCTGACCACACAACTTAGAGGAAAAGAGATTTATTTGCTCATGGCTTCTTGAAAATTTCAGGGTTTAGTCCATGTGAGGCCAAGTCCGAAGCTCAGGGCTTGGTGACTGGAAGTAGAGAGAGAGAGGGAGAGCACATGGGCTCTGATTCTCACCTCATGGAGGCTGGAAGCAAGCAAGGAAGGGGATTCAAAGACATAAACACCATCCCCAACGCCACACCCTCAGGGACCCACCTTCTCCAGCCACACCTCACCTGCCTAGGTTACCACCCAGACATTGGTAAATCCATCACAATGGATTTATCTACTAATGTGATTACAACCCTCATGACTTAACTATATTAACCCTGAGCATTAATACTTGAACTCTTCAGGAGCCACTCTATATATGACCATAACATCCAGCTATACCACTCCTGGTTATCTACCCAAAGGGACTGAAACCAGACTACAATAATAACACATGCATATCTATGTTTATAGCAGCACAATTCACAATAGCCAAATCATGGAACCAGCCTAGGTGTACATCAACAGATGATTGGATCACAAAACTGTGGTATATACACACAATGGAATTCTACTCAGTCATAAAGAAGAAAAAATTATCTCATTTTCAGGAAAATTGATGGGACTGGAGAATATTATGCTAAGTGAGATTAGTCAGTCACAAAAAGTGAAAAGTCGAATGTTTTCCCTCACATGTGGGGGCTTGGGAGAAATTGGGATACAAAAGGGACTCTAGACAAAGGAGGAGAAACCCTAGTGGAGTGATGGAGGGGGTCCAAGGGAGGGAGGCAGGTGGGGGGAGGGGTACTTCAGGAAACACTTCAATGGACATGATGTACATACACAAAGTTATCAATGTCAGTCTCAATATTGTGCACAGGGAGGGTGAGGGAGCAGGGTGGAGTTGGGGGAGGCTCACCGAGTGCTGTGTGAAGTTCACTTTGAACTTCATCATAATGTATGATTACAATGCACCAATTAAAAAATCTATAATCTTCTTGAAAATGAGAAAATGTTCAAGAAACAGCATTTGGCTTTTTCTTCCATAGCTGATAGAATGGCTGGGAAAGACCAGTCTTCTAGTGAGGACCACTCTAATTGTTGAATTAAAAAATAATCTTTTAAAGGATATCAGAAGGATTCTGAAGCAGCCAGGCTCTGGTGATCTGAGATTCTGGAGGGGAGAGAAGAGAAGGCTATTGATTTGGGCCATTGTTTTGTGCACTACTTTCTGCCAGAGGGCTGAGATTACAAGGCTAGACCAAAAAATGAGGCTGGAAAGCCAACAGCAACAATGGTCACATGGGATTGAGGAGTCAAATATAGGAGCTTGAGAATACTAAAGCAGTCAAGGCTTGGAAGTCCAAAGTCATGGAAAAGAGAGAGAGAAAGAGAGAGAGAGAGAGAGAGAGAGAGAGAGAGAGACAGAGAGAGCCTTCAGGCTGCAAGAGTTTTTTCATTGGGGCATTTGCTCAGTCTTCAACTGCACAGAGCAATAGGGTTACAACCTAAGAAGATAAACACTAAAAAGCTAAGGAGAATTGAGTTTTCAGCAAAAACAATGGAAGTGAAAATCATAATAAATAGCATCTTTAAAATGTAGAGAAAATGGCTTCCTATATAGATTTCTGAATTGAGTAAAATATCCTTTAAGAAGATAAAGGCATTTTCAGATAAGCAAAAACTGAGGGAATTTGTTGACAGCAGACTTGAATTAAAATAAAAGAAATCTCGCCGGGCGTGGTGGCGCACACTTGTAATCCCAGTACTTTGGGAGGCGGAGACTGGAGGATCCGGGTTCGGGGTCAGCCTCAACTCTCTCTCTCTCTCTCCCTGTCTCTCTCTCTCTCTCTACTTAGTGAGGCCCTCCGCAACTTCGTGAGACCCGGTTTCAAAATAAAGTATAAAAAATAGGGCCAGGGGTGTAGCGTGGAGGTAGAATACCCCTTAAAAATCTCTGGTACCTTAAAAAAATAAAAAATAAAAATAAAAGAAATCTCTTCAGGTAGAAGATATGGGTAAATCTAAGTGAAAATTGATGATGAGATAATATATAAATAATGTCTCTGTTTTTAAGCAAATGTTGAATTAAAATTATGATTATACTACAAAAGGTAGGAAAGAAAAAAATTAAATTGAAATTTTCTAACACCATACTGTTGTCGGAGAAATGAAAAAAAAAGAAATGATAAAATTCTAATTTATATTAGATTCTAACATGATAAGGATATTTGTTGTAACCTCTATTGTTACCATAACAAGTAAAAGAACAAGTAACTTGTGCATTGTTGTAAAAAAGAAGTAAGGGAGATAGGAAATGTGGGGAAAACTAGAAATAAGAACAAGATGGGCCAGGCATGGTGGTGCACGCTTGTAATCCCAGTACTTGGGAGACTGAGACAGGAGGATTGCAGGTTCATGGCCAGCCTCGGCTACTTAGTGAGGCATCCGCAACTTATGAGACCCTGTTTCAAAATAAAGAATAAAAAATAGGGCTGGGGGTGTAGCTCGGAGGTAGAATGCCCCTGGGTTCAATCCCCAGTTCTGCAAAAAAAAAAAAAAAGAACAAGATGGTTGATTTGAACACTAATGTAGAAGTAATTATATAATGTAAACAGAATAAATTATTCCACTGAAAGATAAAGGTTGTTAGACTATTGAAAAACAAAACTTCTGTATGCTATTGTAAAGTCATGCATTTTTGCCAGACATACACCTGTAATCCTAGCAGTTGGGAAGCTGAGACAGGAAGTTTGCAGGTTTGAGGCCAGACTTAGCAACTTAGTGAGGCCCTCAGCAATTTAGTGAGACCTTGTTTCAAAATAAAAAATAAAAAGGGCTGGGGATACAGTTTGAAGGTAAAATGCCTCTGAGTTTAACCCCTAATACAACAAACAAACAAACAAACAAAACATGCATCTACAATGAAAGGCCACATTGAATATCTTGTTAGAATTATAACCTACAGATAAATAAGAAAGTGCTGTTATAACTAAATTTGTATCAGATATATGCTGGGGTATTAAGAAAGTTTCAATACATTTCAAACTACCCAAATCATAAAAAATGATCTCCCTTGATCATATTAGAGTTAAAGCTAGGAATTAATTATAAAATAACTAGAACATTTTCAAGTATTTGAGACAAGCAGTAAGATTGTAGAAATAAACTATGGATTAAAAAAGCCACAAGGTAGTGAAAACATATTTTTAATTGACATGAGAAAATAAGTCATATACAAACTTTGGGATTCAAAAATATCAAAAGAAAAAAGGCCTCATGTTGATATCTTAAAGATACACACACAATCACTTGTTTTATTGATATGACACCATAATGCAGGAAGGAAAATGAGTTTTTTCCCTAGAAATAAATTCAATAAATTTCAGCCTATATTTTAAAAAATAAATTTTTACCTCCTATCTCATAAAAATACACTCAAATTCTAGTCAAATACAAAATAAAACCAAACGAGACTTCTAGAAGAAAATTTAAAAGAATATAACTTTGACAGCATGCAAAAAGCATAGGAAGAGTTGATAATTGGGACTATGCCAATTTTAAGAAAGAGATAGAAATGGTACTTAAGAATAAAAAGACAGCCGGGCGTGGTGGCGCACGCTTGTAATCCCAGTACTTTGGGAGGCAGAGACCAGTGGTTCTGGGTTCACGGTCAGCCTCAGCTCTCTCTCCCTTTCTCCCTGTCTCTCTCTCTCTACTTAGTGAGGCCTCCGCAACTTTGTGAGACCTGGTTTCAAAATAAAGTATAAAAAATAGGGCTGGGGTACCCGGTACTACAAAAAAAAAAAAAAGAATAAAAAGACAGGCCACAGATTCAGAGAATCTCTCTTCAATATGTTTATTATTCATAGAATTTAGAATATGCAAATAATTCCTACAAACCAATAAGAAAAAGAAAGACAACCATGTTGAAAAATTCAACAAAACATTTGAACACACATCTTACAAAGATAATATCTAGTCATCAGCATGTGAAAAGATATTTGGATATCATTGGTAATCAAGAAAATTTAAATTTAAACCTAAATAAAATAACACTATCCCAAAACCAAATAGGTGAAATTTAAAAGACTGGAAGTATTAATTTCGATGAGAATGTAGAACAATGAGAACTCTTATACAGTGCTGATGGAAGTGCAAATTGATTCAACTTAGTTGGAATACTGTTTAGTTGGAATATCTAGGTAAACCATCTGACCAGCAATTTTACTGTTATGTCCAACAGAAATGTAGACATATATGCAGCAAAATATATATTCAAGAATATTTGGGACTTAGTAGTAGAGCGCTTGCCTAGCATGTGCAAGGCCCTGAGATCAATCCCTAGTACTGAAAACAACAATAACAAAAACAAAACTTAGTGAGACCTGTTTCAAAATAAAGAATAAAAAATAGGACTGTGGGTATAGCTTGGTGGTAGAATGCCCCTGGGTTCAATCCCCAGTACAAAAAAAAAAAAAATTGTGGACATATCATTTATCATAGCTCACAACAGGAAACCATCTAAATATCCATCAGCAATAGAATGGATTAAAAATTGTGATAAATTCATACAAGGGAATACCATATATCAATGAGAATAAATGGCTACTGCTTAAAATGCAACATGGATACATGTCACAAACTTAACATTGACTGAAGAAAATCCAGACACAAAAAGAATTCATAGTATATGATTCCATTTATTTGACATCCTAAAGCAGGTAGTGCTCATCAGTAGGGATGGAAGGGTGGGTAGTTGTTATCTTTAGAGAAGTATACTGATTAGGTATTTCCATTGAGGTAGTTTGGGGTGCTAGTATTGTCCTATTTCTTGATCCGTGAATTGGTTACTCAAATGTGTTCACTTTGTGAAAATAATTTATGGAGTAGTACATCCATGTATGTCATATTATTATGGTTTGGATTTAGAATGTCCCACAGACCTTGTGGTAGACAAGGCAGCCATGTTGGAGATAGGACATGGTTACTGGGGAGGGTCCCTGGGGGCTTTGCCTGGGACAGTGTTTCTTGGGCAGGCTGCTGCAGCTTCCAGGTCCTCTCTCTTCTCCCCTGCCACCAGGAGCTGACAACAAGCTTTCTCTTTCTCTTCTCTGCTTCCCGCTAGCATGTCCTAGGTAGTCCTGGCCCCTGCTTAGCAGGCAGCATAAATGGACTATATATGTTGGCTGAAATCTCCAGACATGTAAGCAAATCTTTCTTCCTCTAAGTTGTGGTCATCAGGTATTCTGGGTTGCAGCAGTGAAAATGCTGACCACATCCCTAGATGAAATATTCTTCTAAAAGAAAATCAATGTTTTGGTTCAGGGCAACAACTTTTTAAAGAGCTATTTGGTGCCAGATAGAGAAGACCATATGTAGAATGTGATTCTGATCCCTTTTCTCATCATATTATTTTCTTTTGTTCCAGAAGTAGAAGCCTCCATTTTTTATTTGTGTTAGCAGAAAAGTAGCAAATCCAGAATAAATGTTTTTCCTTTTTTTCTCTGGATTAATTTGTCATTCTGGAAAGCATCCAGATTCATGCCTTTAGATGTGTGCAGAATATCCCTGTAAAAATCAGATAACAAAGTAAAAAAGGCATACAATGAACTAGCTTCTGTTTACTTTGCTATCTAATTGTTTATTTATTTATTTGTGGTACTGTGGGTAGAATGCAGGGACACTCTACCACTGATCCACATACTCAACCCTTTTTTATTTTTTATTTTGAGACAGGGTCTCATTAAGTTACCAAGGCTGGCCTCAAACTTGCAATCTTCTTACCTCAACCTCCCAAGTAGCTAGAATGATAGACCCTGTGCCAACACACCCAGCTTACTTTGTAACTTTTAAGAGTATAAATGTACATCAGAAAGTTTTGAAGTTAGATCTTTCTGAAAGTCACAACGCAGAAAAATAACAAGAGTAGGTACACCAAAGCTTCAGGAGAGTCTAGGGTAAGTTTAGGTAGAGGAGAAGATAGTAAGGGAAAATTGGCAAAGCTCTGCTTTTATTATATTTTAGACTTCATTTTTTACAGTCTGAGAAAAATAAATTATATCCTAAGTGGTATCTCTAATGCAATATGAAAAACATACCAAGAAGCGACTTTTCAGTTCAGACACGGCTGGCATGGTCAGGCACCCAGGCTTGCCTGTCTATTTAGTGGTCTGATTCACTATCAAAAATGTGTCACATTGGCTCGTTATAAGTCACCCTAAATCAACCTTAATAACTTTGAATTTGGACCAAAGGTTTAATGGGTGATTGTTGTGCTAAATCACTCAGGGAAAAAAAAAATGCTGTATTGTAATGTTAGAAATTCTTCTCCTGTAAAACAACATCAAATTTGTTTTAAAAAGATAATAAAAAGTTTTTTTTCTTTTACTCAAGAAACACACCTAAGTGTGTTCTGTTGTATAAAGTCTGTATGATTAGGACTATCTACATATATACAAGATGTATATCCAAGACTAAGACTAAATGATTTAAAACTATTGACATTCATAATAAAGGGAGCCTACTCATATATTAAATATATGTAAGATTTATAAAATGGTGTGTATTTTATAGTGTAAAGACAGAAAATCTATGAAAATCAAATGGCAAGCTGAAACAAGAGACTCCCAGAAGTCCAATATTATTTCATTAATTTATGAAACTCCACTTTTTTGTGTATCCATTAACTTGTTTGATCCAATAACCAATTTGAGTTATACCTCTATGGGCTGAATCTTTGAAAAATATTGAATGCTCTCAAATGAGATTTTACTACTATTGCATGAATTTGCTTTATTATTGATTTTTCATCAGAAATAGAAATAGAACACCCTCTGTGTGACTATTTGTACAGAAACCACAGTGATTATGACCATGAGATGCCTATGCTGCCTAATTTTTTCTCTCTAATTCTTCACTACCCACAAGTATAATTCTCCTTTTGACTTTCATTCAACAGCTGTTGACCATCTACAGTGCTTACATATGGTTTATGGAAAATCACGTGGAGTACATGGGCCCATTCCATTTAGGACCGGGAGAAAAGCACCATCAAATATTGCCTGTTGTCACGCAGGGGAAAGGCAGGGGCTCTGGCTGGTAGCCTTGATTTGGCTAATATTTAAACCACTGCCTCCATTTCTCCTTTTCTTTTCTCTGAGCTGACTGGCTTACTTTCTCAGGAAAGATTTTTATATTCAAGAAGAGTTGCAAGGCTTTGTTGGAACCAGTCCTCTCTGTTCTGTGCTCTTGTGGAAAGAAGATTGCTTAACCCACACAGGCACCCTTGCACACATGCACATGCACAGACAAAACACCTTGTAAAACATACTATGAACTACAGCAGGACACACATACCCATGTTTATAGCAACACAATTCACAATTGCCAAATTATGCAACCAACCTATGTATTTGCCAATAGATGAATGGATAAAGAAAAAGTGGCATATATACACAATGGAGTTTTATTCAGCCATGAAGAAAAAAAATTATGTCATTTGCAGGAAAATGGTTGGAACTTGAATGTATAATGTTAAGCCAAATAAGCCAGATTCAGAAAATCGAGGTCATATGTTTTCTCTCATATGTAGAAGATAGAAAAAAGGAAAATGAGGGGAGTTGTATCAGAAAAATAGAAGGGGGACTGGTAGAATTGAGGAAGGAGACCAGGGGGAGGGAAGAGGGGAGAGACAGGGAAGGAATTGGTGAAGGGAATTGGTCAACTTATGTGTGCCTGTGAATGAGGGGTAAGGGTGTAAGAATGGGGTTGGATATGTTCAATACATGCTGTATGTATGTATGGTAGTATCATGCTGAATTCCATTGAGGTGTTTTTTTCTCTTTTCTTTTCTCTTCTCTTCCTTTCCCTCCCTCCGTCCCTCCCTTCCTTCTTCTTTTGTTTTTTGTACATGAGATTGCACCCAAGGGGTATTATGCCTCTGTACTACAACCCCAGCCCCTTTTTAAATTTTTTATTTTCTGGGATGAAACCAACTTGGTCATGATGTACAATTTTCTCAATATGGTTTTGAATGCACATGGCTAGTATTTTATTTAGAATTTTTGCGTCTATGTTCATTAATGATATTGGTCTGTAATTCTCTTTTCTTGAAGTGTCTTCATTTGGCTTTGGTAATAATGTGATGTTGGCCTCATAAAAGAAATTTGGAAGAATTCCATCTCTTTCAATTTCACAGAATAGTTTGTAAAGTATTGGTTTTAGTTCTTCTGTAAAGGTTTTGTAGAATTTGGCTGAAAAACCATCTGGACCTGGGCTTTTTTTGATGGCATACTTTTTATTGCTGTTTCTATCTCTGTGCTTGCTATTGGTTGATTCAGGTTTTCTATATCCTCTAGGTTCAATTTAGGTAGGTTGTATGTGTCTAGAAATCTTTTGATTTCTTCCAGGTTTTCCATTTTATTGGAATATAAGTTTTCAAAGTAGTTTCTTATGATCCTCTGAATTTCTTCACTATCTGTGGTGATGTCCCCTTTTTCATTTCTGATTTTGGTGATTTGGGTTGATTCTCTCCTTCTTTTGGTTAGGTTAGCTAGTGGTTTGTCAATCTTGTTAATCTGCTCAAAGAAACAGCTTTTTGTTTTGTTGATTCTTTGTATTGTTTTTTTATTCTCCATTTCATTAATTTCTGCTCTGACTTTAGTTATCTCCTGCCTCCTACTGGCTTTGGGATTTGACTGTTCCTGCTTTTCAAGATCCTTGAGGTGTGTCATTAGGTTATTTATTTTGATGTCTTCTGTTTTTCTTATATGGGCACTCAGTGCTATAAATTTTCCTCTTAACACTGCCTTCAAAGTGTCCCATAGATTTTGGTACATTGTATGTTTTCATTTAATTCTAGAAATCTTTTTATTTCTCCCCTTATTTCTTTTCTGATCCATTCCTCATTCAGAAGTGTATCATTCAGTCTCCATGTATTTATGTGGTTACTTTTATTCTTCCTGTTGTTAATTTCCAGTTTCATTCCATTGTGATCTGAGAAGATGCAGGGAATTATATCACATCTTTTGAATTTGCAAGTGCTTGCTTTATGACCCAGTATGTGATCTATTTTGGAGAATGTTCCATGGGCAGTTGAGAAAAATGTGTATTCAGTTGTTGCTGGTTGAAATAATCTGTATGTGTCTATTAGATCCATCTGGTCTATGGTTTGCTTTAGGTATGAACCATCTTTATTCATCTTTTGTCTGGAGGATCGATCTAGTGGCGTGAGTGGTGTGTTGAGGTCTCCCAATATTATTGTGTTTGGGTCTATTTGGGACCTTATGTCCTGAAGAATTTGGGGTGTAAATGTTTACTATTGTTATATCTTCTTGTTGGATTGTTCCTTTTATTAGTAAGAAGTGACCTGCTTTGTCTCTTCTGATGTGTTTTATTTTTAAGTGTTTTGTCAGATATAAGTGTTGCAACCCCTGCTTGTTTTCAATCTCCATTTGCATGATATATCTTTTTCCATCCTTTTACCTTTAGTGTATGAGTATCTTTGGCTTGAAGGTGAGTTTCTTGTAAGCAGCATATAGTTGGATCATGCTTTTTAATACACATTGCCAGTCTATGCCTTTTAATTGGGGAGTTGAGTCCTTTGACATTCAATGTTATTATTGAGATATGATTGTTGTTTCCTGTCATTTTGAGTTTTAATTTCTGTTTGCTGTAGTGACAAATCTCCTTGTTTAGTTGCCTACCTGGTGAAGTTCTGAAAATTGCTTGTTTTTCCTTCTTTGTGATTTATGTCTTTTAGGATTTTCTCTAGTGTTGGCTTGATCCTCATGAATACTCACAATGCATGAAGTGAGATTACTGATACTGACCTACAGGAAATGCAAGATGGAGAATTCAGAATTTTGATCTTCAGAATGAGGAAAGGCCTCAAAGAAATCATAGAGGAGATGAAGGAAGAAGTTGAGGCTCTAAGAAAGAATCAGAAAGAAACACTGGACAAAATGAAAGAGGCAATAAATGAATTAAAGACTGCAATAGAAACCAACTCAGGTAGGCTTGACCACATGGAAAACAGGGTCTCACTCCTGGAAGACAGTTCATTCAAAAGTGAAAACACAGTCAATGATATACAGAAGATATTACAACAACACACCCTGGCCATCCAAGAAATACAAGACAATGCAAGACGTACTAATCTAAGCATAAAAGGCATTGAAGAAGGATTAGAAACACAGACTAAGAGTATAAAAAACCTATTTAAAGAAATAATCTCAGAGAACTTTCCGAATATAGAAAAGGACTTGGGCATTTACATACAGGAGGCAAATAGAACACTGTCAAGACAGGACCAAAGAAGGATCTCACCACACGATGTAATAATTAAAATGTCTAATGTAGAGGCCAAAGAAAGAATCTTAAAATCAGCAAGAGCAAAAGAAAGGGTGACAAACAGGGGCAAAACAATAAAAATTACTCCAGACTTCTCAACCCAAGTCAGGAAGGCAGGAGGGATTGGTATGGAGAACTCTGGATTCTGGAAGAAAACAACTTCCAACCAAGACTGGTATATCCAGCAAAGCTATCATTTAAAATTGATGGAGAAATAAAAACATTCCATGATAAACAAACACTTAAAGAATTCATGAGGACCAAGCCAACACTGGAGAAAATCCTAAAAGAAATAAATCAAATAGGAAAAGAAGATATAGAAACAAGTTCACAAACTTATAGTCAATTGATTTTTGACAAAGGTGCTAAACACATACATTGGAGAAAGGACAGTCTTTTCAACAAATGGTGCTGGGAAAACTGGTTATCTACCTGTACAAAAATGGGACTAAATCCTTACCTCTCACCCTGCACAGGAGTCAACTCAAGATGGATTAAAGACCTGGAAGT
>PVJS01051648.1:0-13898 GCA_004027185.1 Glis glis
GAGAGAGAGAGAGAGAGAGAGAGAGAGAGAGAGAGACAGGGAGAGAGAGAGAGAGAGAGAGAGAGAGAGCGAGCTGAGGCTGGCCGCGAATCTGGATCCTCCGGTCTCCACCTCCCAAAGTACTGGGATTACAAGCGTGCGCCACCACACCAGGCTTGAACAGCTCTTGAGTAGGGTTTGACAAACTGTGGCCCAAAGGCCAAATGGCCTGTTTTATTGGGTCATAGCCACACCATGTTTACTTAATGTCTAGATCTGTTCTTGTGCTACAAGAGCAGAATTGAGTAGTTCTAAGAGAAAGAGGATTGCCCACAAGCCTAAAATATTTACTATCAGGCCCTTGACAAAGAATTTTACCAACCTCTGCTCCAGACTGCTCTGGACTAGAGCATCATTGGGTGTACCCAGACTCTTCCAGGATAGCAATTGATGGGGCCCCCAAAGCCACTTTCCATCCACTTCCATTCTAGCTAATGCATGGGTCTTTAATACAGTCACTTAACTAAGCTGGAGTCATTATTTCCCGAATCCTACAATCTCCCTCTGTCTCAATGACCATTTAATTTTGCTGGAACAAATGTTCCATTGGTTTTTCAACTAAGAATGGAAAGTAGAGGAATTACACTTTCTGGATTCCTTTATGTCTGAAAGCATTTTTTTTCAATAAATACAATAAATAATTAGTCTGAGTATAGAATTTAAAATTTAAAATATTTTTCCTCAGAATTTTAAAGGCACTGCTCCATTGCCTTCTAAGTGACAGTACTGACGATTTCTGCTGGCAATTTCTGTGTCAGGAGGATTCTGCGGTGCAATCACACATTGGTGTGCTGCACACACCAATCTAGAGGTGTCAGTTCTTGAAAAATCTTAATTACTATTTCTTTGCTAATTTCCTCACCTATGTTCTCTTTCTGCAATTCTTATCAGTCATTTATGGAACCCCATGATTGAGTTGTCAATATTAAGTATTAAGCTCACATATGTGGTGTTTAGGTTTGTTCCTTGTAGGTATAAATGTTACCTATTTTCTGGCAAGCTATGTCTATATATGTTCCAAAGCTTCTCTGAGCAATGTTTTTCTGCTATGGTTTTAATTTTCAGATATCTCCCTAAATTTTCTGATTATTTCTTTCAGCATCCAAGTCTTTCTTGATATATTAAGTATCTTGTAACAAACTGGTGCTATTTCTTCTAGTTTCCTTGTTTCTGTTAGGTTATTCTTGTCTTCTTTAGTTGCAGGGACTCTTCCCACCAGTCCTATGATTCTTGGCTTTTGAGTCACAACCACAGTTGAGGTACTGATTGGAGACTCCATGAGAAAATGCAGGCATGTCCACTGTGGGCTGGACTTCTTGTGGTAAGGGCCCTGTTTTATTAGAGATACCTAAGTGCCAAAATGCATTATGTGTTTTTTGTTTTGTTTTGTTTTTCTTTTTCCCTGGGAACATTGTCGTCATTGTTGTTGTTTCTCTTGTGATATTTTGGGGTAATTAATGGTTGACTCTTACTTGTAAAACTTTCAGTCTACAGCACTGCCCTGTCTGGGACCCAATGTCTCACTCTTGCCCTTTGCTAGGATGGGTGCTTCTAATCCAGGGGTTCATCTTTGTTTCTTCCATGTGAATTTCTCTCCTCTCAACAAAAATAACCTCTTGTCTTCTTTCTATGCCCTGCTATGCCCATCAATACTCCCTAGTCATTTCAATCACTTCAAAGAAAAGAAATTTTATTGGTGCATTGTAATAATACATCATGATGAAGTTCAGAGTGATAGAGACATACATGTACACAGCACTTGCTTCCCCCCAACTCCTGCTCCCCTGCCTGCCTGGGCAGAACATTAAGATTGGCATTGATAATTTTGAAGTTTTTCCTTGGCCTCTTACCTACTGAAGTCCCATCTTTGTGCTCTTTGTCCTCAAGGGTTTATACCTAGTGTTTTTCTTTTCTTTTATTAGTGGGTCTTCAAGTAAAAAGAGATAAAACACATGCTTACCATCTTAACCAGAAGTAATAATCTACAAAATGAGATAAGCAATGAAGACACTTCAAAAATAAGTATGCCCTTCTAAACTATGTTGATTTCTGAAATGTTCTCTACTTTTTGATCCTAAATCTATTCCATGTCATTTTTTACAATCTAAAATAAGGCTACAGGAATTGTATCCAATGCATCTGCCTAGATAAACTCCAAGCACTTAACATCTAAAATTAATTAGTAACCCATATATTAAAATTCTTTGTTTAAAAAACATGTCAGCCTTACTTAAATGAAACACAAAATCAAATAATGAAATGAAACATAGAATAATGAAACATAAAAACAATGAAATATAAAAGCAAATAATAGATAGAGAAATAGGCTGGTCTGTTGCTATCTAAAGATAGCTAATGCATGGAAGTAACAGTTTTATAATATGCTGTATAAAGCTTTTTCTGTATATGCAGAATAAATGGAAAATATTTTACTTTTTGATTTCTCATTGTATTTTTTACCTAGTTAAAGGAAAAGTAGCATCAATGACCAGTGACACATAGTTTTCATTTATTCCACTAACATGAACACTGTCAGATTTCTTTATTCGTGGTATTCTGTGCAAATGAAACTCAAAGCAATCATTTAGCCCCCTGTTATTTTAAAAAGAGAGAAAAGAAACATCAAGAAAAACAAATATTTAGCATCTTTCTCTGCTCTGCTTGTAGTATAATGTGCCTGCAAATAAATCCTTCTAAAAGTTTCTCTTTTTTGATTATTTTATCAGTGCATTGCAATTATACGTCACGGTGAAGTTCAATGTGATAAAACATACATGCATACAGGTCTTGTTGCTTTTAATAGTTTTGAAAAAATCTAAAATCTATAGTTTATTAACCTCGATTTCAAAGTTGCATGATACTTATTTACATTATTACTAATTCATTTCTCTTCTTTTGAGATTTTACAATTCTTCACTCTTTTCTTTAACTCTTGCCTACAGAATACACTGTGGTTTAACTTAG
Organism: Glis glis; assembly: GCA_004027185.1. Classification (NCBI taxonomy): domain Eukaryota; kingdom Metazoa; phylum Chordata; class Mammalia; order Rodentia; family Gliridae; genus Glis; species Glis glis. Next base: position 3,004 of record PVJS01051648.1, read on the forward strand.
AAAATACTTAAAAAGTATAATAATTTTGTACTGTCTTTCAGCACACTGAGAAATTTCACCATGATCAAGTGGGATTTACCCTAAGGATGCAATAATAGTTCAACATACACAAATCAATAGATATAATACATTATATCAGCAGCATGAAGGATAAAAACCATATAATTATCTCAATAGATACAGAAAAAAAATTCAATAAAATCCAAATCCCTTCATGATAAAAACTCTCAACAAATTAGGTCTAGAAGGAACACATCTCAACATAATAAAGACTTTATATTTCAAATTCATAACTAACATGACACTGAATGGGGAAAAGCTGAAAGCATGTTCTGTAAGATCTGGAACAAGACAAGGACATTTACTCTCATCCTCTTATTCAATATATTACTGGATGACTTAGCCAGAGTAACTAGGCAAGAGAAAAAAAAGGCATGCAAATAGAAAGGGAGGAAAATAAATCATCCCAGTTATAGATGCTATAATTCTATATGTAGAAAAACCTAAAGACTTCCTAACGACTTGTAGAACTGATCCATGAATTCAGTAGTTACAGGATACCAAATCAAAATACAAAAATCAGTAGCATATTTATAAGCAATAACATTGCTAATAAACACATCATGAAATCCATCCCATTCACAATACCTACCCCCTCAAAACACCTAGGAATAGAATTAATCAAGGAAGTGAAAGACCTCTACAATGAAAATTATAAAACACTGATGAAAGAAATTTAAAAATACACAAATGCAAAATAAAAAACTCCCATGTTAATGGATTAGAATAATTAATATTGTTAAAATGTCCATGCTTCCCAAAGCAATTTACAGGTTCTATGCAATCCTCAGCAAAATGCTAATGACTTTCTTCACGGAACTAGAAAAACAACCACAAAATTCATATGGAAGCACAAAAGATCCTGAATGGCCAATACAATCTTTAACAAAAAGAATGAAGCTGGAGGCATCACAATACCTGATTACAAGATACACTACAGAGTCATAGCAATACATCAGCATGATACTGGCCTTAAAAATAGACACATAGACCAGTGGAACAGAATAGATTCCAGAAATAAACCTGCACATCTACAGCCAACTGGCACTTGACAAAAGCTCCAAATATATACATTGGAAAAAGCACAGCCTCCTTAATAAATGGTTCAGGGAAAACTGGATATCCATATGCAGAAGATCAAAATTTGACCCCCCTCTCTCATGATATACAAAAATCAACTCAAAATGGATCAGATATCTAAATGTAAAACCTGGAACTATGAAACTACCAGAAGAAAACATAGGAAAACCACTTCAAGACACTGGTATAGGCGATGGTGTGTGTGTGTGGGGGGGGGCATTGGGGATTGAACCCAGCTGAGCTATATGCCAAGCCTTTTTAATGCTGGCCTCAAACCTGCAATCCTCCTGTCACAGCCTCCTAAGTATTGGGATTACCTGTGCCACTATGCTGGGCTAGGCAATGAGTTTTTTTAATAAGATCCCAAAAGCACAGGGAATAAAAGTAAAAATTGTCAATGCAATTATATCAAATGTGGTTATATCAAACCAAAAGGCTTCTGCACAGTAAATGAAACAATCAACAGAGTGAACTGACAATTTACAGAAGGAAGACTATTATTGCAAACTGTTCATCTGACAAAATAATATGCAAAATAATATAATAAGGAACTAAAATAAAACCTCAAAAATAAAACCCCAAATAATACAGTCAAAATTACCTGAATAAACATTTCTCAAAAGAATAAATATAAATGACCAAAACCTATATGAAAAAATGCTCTATATCACTAACTACCAGGGAAATGAAAATCAAAATCAGTATGAGCTGACATCTCACCCCAGTTAGGATGACTAGTATCAAAAAGATAAAATATAACAAATGTTGTGAGGATGTGGAAAGAAAGAACTCTCACATGCTATTGGAGGGAATATAAATTAGTAGAGCAAACCGGGCATGGTGGCCACACTTGTAATCCCAGTACTTGGGAGGCTGAGACCAGAGGATCCGGATTCGCGGCCAGCCTCAGCTACTTCGTGAGGCCCTCTGCAACTTAGTGAGACCCTGTTTCAAAATAAAGAATAAAAAATAGGGCTGAGGGTGTAGCCCGGAGGTAGAATGCTCCTGGGTTCAATCCCTGGTACTGAAAAAAAAATAAATTAGTAGAGCAATTATATAGAACAGTATAGAGATTCCACAAATACTAAAAATAGATCTATCATATAATCCATCTATCCCACTTCTGAGTATCTTTCCAAAGGAAATTAAATCAGCATATCAAAGAGATACTTGGACTCCCATGCTTATTGTAAGTGTTGTTCTCAATAGCCAAGATATGGACCCAACCTAGGTGCCCATTAATGGTTGATGGATAAGTAAATGTGGTATATATACATGATAGAATATTTTTCAGCCATAACAAAGGATGAAATTCTGTTTTTTGCAGGAAAAAGAATGAAATTGGAGAACATTATGTTAAGTGAAATGAGCCAGACATAGAAAGACAAATGCCACATATCCTGTCTCATATGTAGAAGCTAAAAATAGCATATCTAAATATATAATACTGATTACTGGAGAATGTGAAGGGTTGGAAGAAGGGGCTAGAGAGAAGTTGGATAGCATGTTTAGATCAAGGGAATAAGTTCTAGTGCTCCACACTGTGGTGACTATGGTTCACAATAATATATATTTTATGAAAAGCTGGAGAAGAAAACCTTGATACTCCAAACATAAAGAAATAATAAGGAAATAGAGATGCTGGTTACACTGATTTGATCAGCATATGCTGTGTACATGTGTTGAAATGTCACACTGTACTCCACACATTTGTACAATTATTACATGTTAAAAATTTATTTTCAATATATTTAAATGAGTCATTTAAGTAACTTGTGGGTCATTTTTATATAATTTAGTAAATTCCTAGAACTAAATAATAATGAAAAATGCATCTTAAAACTCATGGGGTACAACTAATGAAGTATTCCAGAGGCAAATATAAAGCCTTAAAATGCTTATTTGAAAAACAGAGAACTGCTAGAAATTAATTATAGTTAACAATTTAGAAAAAAGAAATTAAAACAATCACAAAGAAGTTTAAAGGAAATAGTAAAGATTAAAAACAGTAAAATAAAAGACAAAATAGCAACACAATTAAAAGGTATTTTTGTAAAATCACTAATATAGTTCTAAGATTCTGACAAATAGGTCAAGGAAAAGAAGATACAACTATTGATAAAAATATTTAAAAATTGATAGGAACATGTAAATAATTTATGAAAATAAGTGTAAAAATTAGGTAAAAGAGAAAAGTTTTTAGGAAAATATATTTTATAAAAACTGACCTCAGAAAGAATAGAAAATTAATTTTTTCTATATCCATTTTGTAAACTATATCAGTATTTAAAATTATTCACCACAAAGGAAATCTTAGATCCATATTTTGAGTTTTTTGTTTGAGTCTTATCAAACACATATTTCTAAAACACACATAAATATAATTTTATACCAACCCTTTTAAAAATATTAATTTTACTCCCTAAGCAAAACTGTTTTGAACAAAGTTTGTTTGACTTGCCTTTCTCCTTCCAAGATATCAAATATTTACCTAGTATTAACCAATCTATTTGTGCCAGATTAGAAACCAGTCTTTGCCTTCTACCTATTACCAAAACACCAAGCATTCCTCCAAACTAGAAGTCAATTTGAAAAGTATCTAATATTGAACAGATGGAATGCTGTTATACCTAGGAATTCACTTCTAATGGTTAAATTTCCATATTTGATGATAAATTGAAGAAGTATTTGGGAGAAAATATTGGCTTCACATTCCAATATTAAGATGAAGCACTAATTTTATCATCATTGCCCTATATTAGAGTTTTAAAATCAAAGCTGGGCATAGTGGCACACGCTTGTAATCCCAGTACTAGGGAGGCAGAGACTGGAGGATCGTAGGTTTGCAGCCAGCCTCAGCTACTTATTGAGGCCCTTCGCAACTTAGGGAGACTCTGTTTCAAAATAAAGAATAAAAAATAGGACTGGGTATAACTTGGAGGTAGAATGGCCCTGGGTTCAATCCCCAGTACTGCAAAATAAAAAAACAAAAACAAACAAACAATAAATCTGATGGCATTAATGACTGTCCAAATTCTCATTTCATGTTGGTTTAAGAATAAATTTTAAAATATCCCTTTTTATAAAGTATTTATTAGGAAATTCAACACTTTCATTGTATTTACATTTATATTTCTAAAATTCTTGAGTCATACTTCCTTGGTTTTTACTGTTTTACCATAATACCTGGAAGACTTAATTTGATATGTATAAGAATCTTTCAATTCTCCAAAATACTGGGAAATGGCATATACAAATAATTCTGTGCTCTATAGCATTTACAGTTATTGCCATAATTTCTAGAAGTTTTCATATTTATCTAATTATTTCCAAAATGCATTATTAATATTAACCTGTCAGAACCTATTAAGTACAAGCTTAGTCTTTTTCTAACACATCAAAAACATTTCTAACAGTAAAAAATAAAATGAAATCACCTACAGGCCAAATAATTGAAATACAACCTCATTTTGGTATATGTTTTAAAAATCTACTTCCTAGGAATAAAGTTTATATTTTCTTACACTTATAATCACACTATATAATATTTTGCTGCATATATTAAGGCACAAATTGTTGCCACAAATGAATAAATATGGGGTTAAATGGAGGGGGTTAGGGGAAGGGGTAGTATCCTTATGCCTTTCATTACAAGATCTTCTCTTTTCTTTCTTTTTGTAGATATGTGCAACTCATTTTGATTTTCAAACTGAAAACTCTTAAAAGGAGAAAAAATAAAGCTGTCTCTATAACTGTGATGGAAATCTGTCATCCTTCAATCCTTTCAACTGTTGCTTTTGTAGTAAGTGATATTTCACTTCATAAAGACATAAGGTACCACAGTTCTCCAGTATGATAGACATTTGTTCCTTTCAGCAAATGAATCATAGCAAGCCAATGCATCAGACATAAAACAATACTGATTGTTTTTTCAAATTTACTTTTTAAATGAAATTTAAATTTCTTCCCTACCTCTTCATTTTTCCCACCTCAGACATGTAATGGTTTCCACAATAAGTTGGCCCACTACCCAACGAAGAGCTTAGCCAAGCCTTCTAGACTTCATTTATACTCCAGCAAGAAGAGACATTCTTTTTTTTTTTTTTTTTTTTTTTTTTTGCGGTAACGGGGATTGAACACAGGGGCGTTCTACCTCCGCGCTACACCCCTGGCCCAATTTTTTATACTTTATTTTGAAACCGGGTCTCACGAAGTTGCGGAGGGCCTCACTAAGGGGAGAGAGAGAGAGAGGGAGAGAGAGAGAGACAGACAGAGAGAGAGAGACAGAGAGACAGAGAGACAGCTGAGTCTGGCCGCAAACCCGGATCCTAAGCGTGCACCACTACGCCCGGCCTAAGAAGAGACATTCTTGCCACTTAGGGGAAGAATTTACTCTTTTGTCCTGTCCAAGTCTTGTGCATTTAGAACCCAAGTGTTGTGTCTTATGAACTTGCTTCCCAAGAGGCAGTGCTGTCCATTACATCCAATCTCTTTATAGTCTACATTCACTTATTGTTTTCAGAGAAATTATTGATAATGGGGTAAAGAAGTGTTATTTAATATATTGAGAGTGTAGTGATTTTCATCAAACAATAAAAAAGCCCAGACTTCCATTTGTACCATGAAGTCTATGTGATTCTTTCACATAATATCAGTCTGTCAAATCTTCTCCCAAATATTCCTGGGTGTGTTTTTAAAATTTTTATTTCTTTTCTTTTCTTTTTTGCATTTTGAAACCATACAATATATCTTCTGCTTTTAATTTATACTTTACATAAAATCTTATACTTTAAAAATATTTACATAAAATCAAAAGGCAACTCACCTTCCAGTTAAAATGCTCACATTTTCCACATGGCACATTGTCACGAATCACATGTCTGTCTTACACGATAGTAAGTTTTTTGCACCAAGGGTCATCTGCCCTCAATTTATAATCAGAAACTTCACATGATTTGGCCGGGCGTGGTGGCGCACACTTGTAATCCCAGTACTTTGGGGAGGCCGAGACCGGAGGATCTGGGTTCACGGCCAGCCTCAGCTCTCTCTCTCTCTCTCTCTCTCTCTCTCTCTCTCTACTTAGTGAGGCCCTCCGCAACTTCGTGGGACCCAGTTTCAAAATAAAGTATAAAAAAATAGGGCCGGGGGTGTAGCGTGGAGGTAGAATGCCCCTGGGTTCAATCCCAGGTACCGCAAAAAAAAAAAAGAAACTTCACATGATATATTGAAAAGAAATCAGAATTACACCACATGGTTGCTACATTTGCTTCCATATATTTCTTGCCACAAGTTTTTCCTTTTTCTTTAGTTGCTTCTGAAAATTGTGTGGAGTCATTAGAGAAAACCTATATTCCAGTGTTCTTTACCTCAGTCTTTCTGATTAAAAACCCAAGACTTGTTTCATGTGCCTTGCTGCCATGCTTATTGGCTTCTCTGCTGTCAATCACTGCATATCTAAATCCTTCCTCCACAGTGACATCAGAGGGATATTTTAAATGCAAATCTATGTAATTCTCTTAAAATTCAATTTGACTTGTATGCCTTTTCTTTAAAAGCTGATGCACCTTATCATGCCTACACCACAGCACTTAGCCCTGGAAATGTATAAGGTGAACTACTATCTCACTCCCTTCTCCCAGCCCAACACAAGGCTTACTTTTTGTGAGAATAAAATCATGTAACAGCAATAAATAAATAATTCTCATCTCTTTTAAAACTATAAATTCATTAACATTTCTATAGTACTTACGATATGTCAAATATTGTTTAAAGGACTGAGGATACAGCAGTGAAAAGAGAGAGAAAGAGGAAAATGAACAACAGGAAACAAAACAAGCATACAGGTCAGTTGGTAGTAATTGCTAGGAGTGAAAGCAGGGTGTGTGTGTGTGGGAGGGGAAGAGAGTGTGGAAAGAGGGTTGCTACTTTATTTGCAAAGGATCAGAAAACTCTGAAAAATTCACATTGCCATAAAGGTTGGAGGGAGTGAGGGAGTGGGGGAGGAGCCACAGTGTTACTGGAGCGAAGCGTTTTCCAGATGGAGCATCAAGCACACAGGCCTTGAGGTGGGAGTGCATGTGGCACTGAGTAAGACAAGTACATAAATAGTTGCCAAAGAGCGAGGAAGGGAGGGATTGTGGGAGATAAATTTGAAAAGGTAGCTAAGCCGGCAACCAGGCTTCCGCTCTGAATGGATTGGGACACGATTGGAAGGTTTTGAGCAGAGTGACACAATCTAGTATACATTTCAAAAGGCTCTTCCGGTTCTCCAGTCCTACACGAGGAGCAGCGGAAAGAGGGAAGGAGAGAGGCCAGGAAGAGATGTTGGTGGTTGGCTGGCATGGTAGCTATGAAGTGGTAAAAAGTAGTTGGATATTGGGGTATATTTTCAAGGAGGAACTGACAGGGTTTGCTGATGGACTGACATAAGAGTATGTGAATCATGCTACAAATGAGAGAAATTTATAATTGTGCTGTAAAGAATGGCTTCATGGAAGCAATCAGTATCCATATGAATTTTAGTCCCACTGAGGCGCTTGGTTTTTCAGCACATCAATGCACTCAGTGTTAGGTAGTGGTGGTAAGGACAATCTTCTCTTCCCCAACAAACAGACTCAAATCAACAACTAGGATATAGTCTTCATGTCATGGAGTTGGCAAGTAGGTGCAGACAGACAGATTGACAGATGGCTGGAATGAAAGCAAGGGCACAGTCAAACCCACTTAAGATAGGTGGAGACTATGTAATAAAGGGAGGTTTTTTATGTTTTTAGATTTTTTTTAATTTTTACACTTTTATTGGTGCATTATAGTCTGGCATCATAATGTAATTCATAGTGATAGTGACATAAGTCCACACAGCACTTGGTGAGCTTCCCCCAGCTCCCTCCCCACTCCCCCTTCCCCATACAGGATATTGAGATATGCACTGCTATTCTCACATATATACATAATGTCAGTAGAAGGATAGTTTAAGAAAGAGCAATTGTACCAGCACCAGAAGAATATATTCTTGTGGGGGAAGTATAGATTCATAAATATAAAAGGTTATTTATAATGAAATGGTGGTTCATTAGAGCATGGGCTCTGGAATTAGATTATCTGGGATTAAATTTTGCTCTACTTGTTGTAAATTGGTTCCCTTTCACCAAAGGTTTACTTCCTTTATCTGTAAAATGAGCATACATGATTCTTGTGATTTTCGGGTTGTAAGGACTAAAAGAGATTAAAACCTGACATGTACACATTTAATAACTCTTGTTTACTATTAATATAAAAGAGGTACTACTTTTCTTGGTAGGATGAAGCATGGAAGGAACCAGGAGAAAAATTCTGGCAGGAGCAGAATATCAGAGTTGTCCATCTAAACAAGGGACTGCATTAGACCACATAGAAAGCTCATGCTCTGCAAGCCTCAAATAATCCTTACAGAACACACTCTGTTCTGTGAACTTTTTTACTCCACCATGACAGCAGTAAATGAGAGACTATAATCAATCATATATATCTACCTTGTTGCTGTTTCCATCTTTTTTTTTTTTTGTGGTACCGGAGATTGAACCCAGGGGCGTTCTACCTCCGTGCTACATCCCCGGCCCTATTTTTTATACTTTATTTTGAAACCAGGTCTCACGAACTTGAGGAGGGCCTCACTAAGTAGAGAGAGAGAGAGAGAGAGAGAGAGAGCGAGTGCTGAGGCTGGCCGTGAACCCGGATCCTCCGGTCTCCGCCTCCCAAAGTACTGGGATTATAAGCGTGCTCCACCATGCCCGGCTCTGTTTCCATCTTTCAAAAAGTCAACAGAGCTGTTATTATTGGAATTAGTTCTGAATAGAGACCAATGAAGTATATAGGGGTGTGAACTTGTTAAAAAAAAGACAACGGACCATTTTCCATTTAAGATTCCCAACAACCTAGGAAAAAAGTGCTGGCGATAATTGTGGATACTAGATTTAGGGCTGGCAGTTAAAAGCAATGAACCTGGGTTAGGTATCATTTCATGACATAGATTCTATAAAGAGTGAGGGATAGGAGGGCTAATTGAGAGATGTGTGCATGTATATTTCTCCCACCCTGAAACTCATTAAGATGTATGATTACAATGCACCAATAAATAAATAATAAAAAGGAATCTATAAAATGCAGAATTCCAACAATACAAACACAATTGTCTCAGCAAAGAAGAAAATTAGAGTGTATGTTGAAATACTGTTGCACAGGGAGCTCTGAACTATTATGATAAAGAGACAGAGCTAACTTGCAAGGCAGAAAATATCAAAGATGACATTAGAAAGGACAGTAATTGTATTAGCTGGTCTAATTAAGATGGGAGTGGACATGAACAGGTTGGGATACTTCCCCTATAGAAACACAACAAAAACTTAATGGGAGTAATTATGAAATGAGATTATAAAATTATAACATATAAGTTAATACATATAGAATGAGAACATATATAATTTTTATAGATTTATCATGTAGACATAAAACTAAAATACAGTATTACATCTAGCATAATAAAGTCAGTTGGACAGGAATGGTACAGGCCTGGCTTAATAGCAAGTCATCTAAGAATGATGACTGGGGATTAGCTGATAGGAAGCTCTTCCAAAGCCAACAGTATGGGGCAGCTGTTCAGAAAGCAAACACAAGCTCAAGTTGCACTGATGGAGGCACAGCAGGAAAGGTGCTAGTCCTGTGTTTTCTGCATTGACTAGAAAACATTTGGAATACTGGATTCATTTCTGAAAACACTTAGAGAAAAACTTTCTCTACTTCTCCATAGGAAGAAGAGACTCACTTTGATCCTCTCCCCTGTGGAAAGGGAGGTGGAGAAACAATGCAGGGTCACTAAGGTGCAACATGCAAAGGGCCCTGGACCACCCTAAATGTAATACTTATAAAGAAGATGTCCAGAGGGAATATAAAACCTGACACACGGAAGACTCCATATCGCTTTCCATTCCTGGAAATGGAATGCTCCAGAACGGGCCTCTGGAGTATAACCCCACTGCCCCAGGCCACCTCTCCATTCCCCAGAATCTTCCAGATGCTTCCACCTGGAGCGAGACCCTTCCCCTCTTCCCACAACCTTTCTCATATGGTACCTTCACTTCTCTAAATAAACCTCCTGTGTTTGTGCTTTCTGTTTGAATGCTTTCCACACAGATAAGTGAGGACTGGAAGTTGTATGGAAAAATTTAAAAATCTCCCACCCAGTAACAGTATTACAAGGAAGAGCAGTTTTATTCACATAGATCCTCAAGGGAATTGGCTGTGCGTGAGGAGGTGAGCACTTTTACTGGTGCCCTGTGATACAGGGCACTGTGATACAGTTTGAAGGAGAAATATCAAATGAACCCTAAATTGTAGGAATAAGACTCAAGTCAGAAAGTGCCACTCCTTGTGAGGGAAGGCTATACAATTTCTAAATGTTGATGGATTAACTGGTTATGGACGGGGAAATTTAGGGGAGCAATTCTATCTATGATATAAATTGTTTCCTGATAAGATAAAGACCTTTCTCCATTATAATTAGGGGATAGTCAGTACACAATGTGCACTGATATTAATAAGGGCTTTGATAACATGGCAAATACTTGATTTATGAAAAGATTTCAGCCAGGTGTGGTGGTGCATACCTATAATCCCAGTACTTGGGAGGCTGAGACAGGAGGATCACAGGTTTGAAGCCATCCTCAGGAAGTTTGTGAGGTTCTCAGCAACTTAATGAGACCCTGTTTTTTTTTTTTTTT
>PVJS01051649.1:0-13896 GCA_004027185.1 Glis glis
CCCTTCCAGTATTCTCTGAGTTTTTGGAAGGTTGGTATCCCAGGATCACTGATGTAGGGAGATGACGGGAGGCTGGAGCTTTGGAATGGCACAGGTGACTCTGCAGCCCAGCAGATGGTCTGTGATCCTTTGTCAGACTGGTCAGAGACCCCCATACTTCTCTGAGGGTCCAGGGTAAAGCTCTCACCAAGTATGCATATAGTCCACTGGAGACCCAGCATCAAAAAAGCAAAACAAACACAATCCCGCAAATCCAAAAAAACTAGGTACGAGCAAGTAAGCCCACCTCTCAACCCCATCATCACATGAGGCCAGGGAACACTCTTGGCCCTTCTCCCTCCCCTTGTCCACCTGCTATACTGAAGGACCAAGGGCCTGGAGAGTCAGTGTCCTCCTAGAACTGTGTGAGTTGGAAAGTTCACACTGGTCTGAACTGAGTTTGAAATCAAAGTGACCTATTCGTTATTAGTTAAGTCCTAGATTGCTCATTTGGATGAAAAGAAAACTGTACACTGCAATGAACCAGCTACACATTAAATCATTCATTTTTAAAGCGTTCTTTCTGTGCCAGGCCCTCTTGTCTTTATACCTACCAACTCATTTAAACCTCACAACAACCCTACAGAGGAGGTCTTATCATTTCCTCTATTTTATAGAGGAGGGAGCTTTGGCACAGGTGGGTTATAAGACTTGCCAAAGGTCGCACAGCTGGCGAATAGCAGAGTCAAGAATCAAATTTGACAACATGCCATCATGCCTTATATCACATTTAGTAACAGTCAGGCCAGTCAGAGCAGGTTCAAGGCAGATCTGGGCTGTGGGCTGCTTTGAGGCCTGTGGCTTATCTGGGAACTGGGAAAGCTCTGTGCAGGAGTCCTGAACCTTCAGGGCCATGGCCTGCTTAGAGGCATGGACTGTCACACATGGGCAGGGTCTCAGAGTCAGGTCTACCCCTATCTCCATTTTATAGCTGGGAAAGCCAAAGGGGGCAGGATTTGCCTAAGGTCACCATGGCTCAGGTCTCTTGCCCATCCCTCTCTTCATGGGCTTCTTACATAAGTATACATCTTGGGAACCAAGAGACTTTAGGGAGGAAACTGTGGTCCTGTGTCTGAGGGGGAGGGAGAGGACACCTAGGTGGGCCACCTTGGACTCGGGAGAAGTAGGCAGTTTGGCTTAACCTGGCCCTAAGGCCTCTCCTGCTTCAGGGATGGTGGGTGCTGACCAGGGACGGCAATTTCCTAATAGCCCAAGGGGAGAGGGAGGTGGAAGGTATGGGGACCCTCATGTTTGTCACTCGACCTCCATGACTATTTTGGCCTATGTTTAGTGGGAAAGCTTTGGACTTGAAGCCAGGATTTCTGTGGCCTGTGGTTCGAAGACACTCTTACTCACATGCCCTGGACTTGCTTTTTCACCTGTTTAATGAGGAAGAGTAGCTTCCATCTCACTAAGCTTAGAAGGCCAAGGTAAGCAGCACTGGGGACCAGGTGACAGGGCCTGCATAGAGCCTAAGCCTAGCCCTGACCCTCAGAGGGGGCTCCTGGGCCTGCCTCCTGCAGGCTGGAGGTTGGGCGAGGTGCTTTCAGTTGCTCTGGGTGCCCTGGGCCGTGGGGGCAGGTGGAAGTCCTTGGGAACACCGTGAACACGACTGACTTTAGTCTGTACTCTCCTGGAGATTATGCAGCGCCCTTCCTTTCTCACACTAGCTGACTCAGCTCTCTAGCTTCTGCCCAGGAACTCGTTTCCTCATCTGGCCAGGCTGAGGTCTGGGCACAGCGGTTCTACTGAAAAGAGCACTGGCTTTGGATTCAGTCCTGCCACCACTCAGGACTGAATAAGGCTGTGTGGGTACCTAAGGCTGCCGACAGTGCTTTACCTTGAGTTTGTGAGTACTACATGATGTGAGAAGCCTAGTACACTGCGGGCACCAGACAAATGCTTATTGCCTGCATTGGGGACAGCCCACGGTCCCTCTCTTCTTGCCCTTGAGCCCCATATTTACCTACCCATATGACCTCAGTAATAATATCAGCTGGCCCCCACTGCCTGCTGATAAGGCATTATTTGGTGAGATCTCACACCAACCCTGTAGGTAGGGATGAGGCTCACTTTGTTGATGAGGAAGGCCACACACTGGCAAAGGGAGTGCTGGGGGTACCCATCCCTGCCTGATTCTGAGACCCCTGCCTGGCCTAGAGCAAATCACTAGACCTTTCCAAATCCTCTTTTTCTGGTTTAGAAAATGGGGAAATTTCTCATTCTGATTATGATTTGAAGATATAATGTATGCTATCTTGCAAGGGTGCCTGCATATTTAAAGAAATACATGAAACACACCTGAGTGGCCACAGGGGTAAAGGAACGTAGTGGGTACTGGGGCTACAACCAGGGAAAACTTAAAATGAGAGTTCTTGTATGCATTAATCATAACATGCCACCAACCAAGACTGACTGACTCAATTCTCTGCATCAGATGGGGAGGACAAAGTTTGTACACTTGAGCTTCTCAAACTTTAGTGTGCACATGAATCACGTGGAGAACTTGTTAAAAATGCAGATTTTCATTCAGTAAGTTTGGGGTGGGGTCTGAGATTCTGCATCTCTAACAAGTTCTCAGGTGACATTGCTGTTGCTGCTGGTGAGTAGCAAGGATGTAGACAGCATTCCTTTTGCAAGGCACAGTGGCACACGCCTGTAATCCCAGTACTTGGGAGGCTGAGACAAGAGGATCACAGGTTCAAGGCCAGCCTTAACAACTTAGCAAGAACCTGTTTCTAACTAAAGAATAAAAAGGGCTAGGGATGTAACTTGTAACTCAGAGGTAGAATGTCCCTGGGTTCAATCCAAAGCAAAGCAAAGTAAAGCAAAAAAAAAAAAAAAGCCTCCTCTTCCCTGCTCAGTTCTCAAATTTGTGTAATCCTATGAATCACAAGAGGAACTTTTAAATTAAAAGAGGATTTGAAAGCCCTTCCTCAGAGATGTGGATTCGGGCCTGGAGACAGCTTGGGCAGGCAATGCTGTGGTCCCCCATCTGTATCGTGGCCCAAGGCCCAGCGGATCACAGAAGACTGGCTCACGAGACCTCTGTCCCAGTGCACCTTCCTGAATGCAGGGATGGGAAGAGAGAACAAGGGCATTTTCCCTGGACCCCTTGTGCCTAGGGTTTGAGAGGGGATGTAGGTTCCAACAATCAGATGCATTCGGTTGAGCCTCCAATTTGGCACTGAGCTGAGCCGGTTGAGGTGGCAGTATGAAGGACACTCACTTTCTGGTGAGGATCTAAGCAGTTGCAGTGGCTCTGGAGTTCCTAGTCCCCAGATCAAGGCAATGACGATGTGATCCTGCTGCTCTCTGGACCCTAGCCTTTTTGGTTAAAAAGCTAAATTAGTTTGTTTACTGCAGCTGAACCCCAGGACTAACACTTCAACAGGACTCCCTAACTCCCTCGTCCCTCTGAACCCATCACTCACAGCACTCACCTCATGTGGCTCGCCTGTAACAGAACTGCTCACATGGTCATCCAGGGTCCTGTCAGACCGCACTGTCACGTTCCTCTCGGCAGAAGCCAGGCCTTCTACTGTGCACCTTGCACCAGCACTGCCACTAGTGGGGTGCGCAAACTTCTTGTCATTGCTGCTTTGGTATTTTAGGGTCTGTCCTCAGTCACTGGGGTCTTGTCACCTCTCACTGCCTGCCACCTTTGCCTTCTGACCCACCTTCAGGGCCAAGCACAGGGGTGACTTGGGTGTGCCTTGTGGTGACCCAAGGGCAAGCAAAGCCTGAGGGCTGGGATGCCTGCCCATGAGTCCCCAAAAGCCAACAGGCATGAAGTTTTTTAACAGAAGAAGTTGAGAAAAGACACGTAGGAATCCTTTCTCTCCTTGGTGTGACCTGTCTTTACTGGAACTACACCAAAGTGGACAAGACCAGGTGACAGTATGAACTGCTCCACACATTCTAATTTCCTCCTGAGAAGAGAGGCACGGGTCAGTAACAAAATGTCATTTTGGGAAATTGGGTTTCCAAGAGTGAGGCTGTGTGGGACTTTCTGTTGCTGGTTTTTCAACAGGTGCTGCCATCCAGCACAGGAAGATGGTCCTCATTTTGAGCATAATGCATTCTTGGAGTCCAGGCCTTAAGAGACTCAATGACTAACAATGGAGGTCAGTAGGTCAGGGCTGAACAGGTAAATGCAATGAGAAACACAGCCAGCTCTAGGAATTGGGGAGGAGACAAACTGAGGAAGAGATGATGGGATGTGGGCTGCCTAGAAATAGTACTAGTGGTCTATGGCATTTCAGCACCAAAATAGAATGATTTAGAACAAGACCTTTATTCTACTTGTAAGTCACTGGACAAACGAATAAATTTCAAACCAAGGAAAAGTGATGCTGTGAATAACTAGATCTGAAAAGGTCACAGGAACTTCCCTAGAGAAAGGACCTGTCCTGTATCACATCTATCCCAGAACCATCCCCCAAAATCAAACCCAGTTCCTTTGTGACTCAAGATCTGGTCATCCTAGGACAGCTATGTCAAAGCCATGGTCTGCTCAGTGGCCCTGGTCTCTGCCTTGTTTGGCACAGTACAAAATTTTCCATTGAATAAAACAGAAGACAAAACCACAGTGAGATACAATTGACATCCACTAACATGGCTAAAAGCAAGAAGATAAAGAATAACAAGAGTCAGCGAGGACGTAGAGAAACTGGAGTCTTTTTTCATTGCTGGAGGAGATGTAAAATGGTGTGTCTGTTGTGAAAAATACTGGCAGTTCCTCAAAAAGTTATATGTAAGTGTTACTGTGTGATGGAGCAATTCCACCCCTTGGTATATGCCCAGATGAAAAACATCTGTCCCCACAATAACTTGTACACTAATGTCCACAGTAGCATTATTCATAACAGCCCAAAAGCAGAAACAACTCAACTATCCATCAATCAGTAAAAAAAGATGATATATCTGTACAATGGGATTATTATTCAACCACAAAAAGGAATGAAATACTGATACATGCTACAACATGTATGAATCTCAAGAACATTATGCTAAGTGCAAGAAGCCAGATGCAAAAGGCCACATATTGAGTGATTCCATTTATGAGGACTGTCCAGAATAGGAAAGCCTTTAGAGACAGACGATAGAATAGTGGTTGCCTGGGGCTAGGAGGGGGGAGGGGATGAGGGTGACTGCTAATGGTATGGGTTTTTTTGGGGGGTGGTGAAAATGTTCAGGATTTTTGGTTCAGAAATGTTTGGTGATGGATACAAAATACTGTGAATATACTACAACTCAGAGCTGTATAATTTACAAGGGTGAACTTTATGAGTGAGTTCTCTCTTAATAAAGCTGTTATTAAAGAAAGAGGAACAGGTTATTAAGCGCTGTTTGTTATCAAGGTTCTAATTTAAGGGTTCTACAAGACAAACACCTGAAACACTCCCACTTGCTGCTTGCTGATTACTTGTGTCTGGAAGAACAGCAGCCCAGACCAAAATGAGCACCAACAGCTTGACCAGGAAGCTCAAGGCCCCGTTCACTCCCCCACACAACATCTATGACTGCCTGTGCTCCTGTGTCCTTGATGCAAGAACCCACACAAAAAATGGCCAATTCCATAGATGAACCACTACATTTTCTGTTTTCAGAAAACAGAATTATGTATATATTGCTATCTTTCTTGACTTTTGCTACTAGAAAATCTAGGTGGTTGGTTTATTGTTTAAATTTCATCTTTTCTCCCAATCAGGGTCCTAAAGGTTATCATCATCCCTGCATCTATCTGATTGTCTCTAGTCTGATGTTCTTTTAAGTGCTTCCTTTGATAACAGAGGATGTTCTTATGAGCAAATTGTCCTAAGCCCTTGGGTTGCAGGTATAGTCCTGTGCCAGCCCTCAAGGAAGGTTATGGGTATTGATGATGCTTATACCTCTGCCAGACCCCTGGGTCTTTCTCCAGAGCACAGATGTTTTAAAGGCTTCAAGGTGTCAGCTCCCTGTGGGGACTGCCAGAAATACCCAGGGAGCCTGTTCATGCTAGCCTGCCTATGCTGACCCGGCCTCCACCTGAGATTGGCCCTCCGCCATCAGTTCAGTTTACCCTACCCATTCTTGGGTTAAACAGGCATTCCTAGGCTACAAAAACTAGCCTAGCAGATACCTCAGAAGAGGTACAGTAACCTATTGCTGCTGATATGTAAGTGCTATGGCCTAATTTAGGGGAAGGAATCCAAGCAGCTGGAAAGTGAAAGAACCCACACATGGCTGGAATGCTGGCTGCAGGGTGAAAGTGCCCGGCTTTCTAGCGGTGCTTTTTCCATTGCAGCACAGGGGTTCAGCACCGCCCACACCCGTCAGGCTCAGGCTGCAGAAGATCCAGACAATATCAAAGGTCAAGAGGGCCTGGACATAGGACACAGCTTCCAGAAGCCATGGCTTCTTGCTCTACCCAAGGTTTGACACCACACTAGAAGCCCATGCTCCTGTGCTCTTGTCTGGGCCCCAAGAGGGACAAGAAACAGTTACATACTCTGTAGGTAAGTACCACATAAAGTCTTAAACTTTCAATCTTTTCCTCTGCCCTAGTTCCAAGGGGTTGTTGCCATCCACAGAAAGAGACATCCAAATGTCTACTTAAAGCAGGAAAGGTACCTCCAATGTTATAGGTGGGCACAAGGTCCTAAGAGAAAGGGCTTCCTTAGAGTGACTAAGGGGCAACGTGAGATTAGCCTCCAGGTCTGTTCTGTTTATTCCTCTGCTTGTAGGCCACTGCTGCCTAGGCACAGACAGACCCAGAGGCTGGCCAAGAACAAGAACAATTGGAGGATTTGGCCCTGGTCAGAATGATGCAGTCTTTCTGCCTGTCCTTGTGAGTCATCCTGTGGCCCATGGCATTTCCAGTCATACTTTTTCATCCATGCAGTCAGACTAGGGCCCATCTTAGTGATGTCAGGAGCAATAGTAACCGATGAAAGGAAGGTGCCCAAGAAGCAAGAATGGGCCCTCAAACTCTGCAGTCCCTTAATTGGAAGGAGCTATGAATTAACATAAAAAGAAAAATGTGAGACTGGCAACATGAATTTTGTATTGACATTTGGTTCTCAATAATAACATCCAAAATGCGTTCTGTTCTTATAGCACTGCAACTGGGACTGCATCGGGTGGAGGGTATATGTTGCCAGAATCTCCCTGGTGGTGAGAGAGAACACTGATTTCTCTTTGGGACCTATAGGCAGCCAGGTAGAGAGCTGCAGCAGGTGCCTTGGCTCTGATAAGGGGTGGGGAGGTGATCCCAGCCGATCTGCAAACACATGGGTAGAGTCCCTTGCCCCCGGCCCGCAAGAACATGGTTGCTGATGGGGCCAGCGGTGGCAGCTCCAGGAGAGTGGAAGGGAGGCTGGGATGTTACATTCTTGAGGCCTTCACAGGTACATGTCATCATAGCCCGGTGGGGGAAGATGGTCTGGGTTAGGTCTGGAATGGAAAGAGGGGCTGGTGAGTTGAAGCAAGGGAGGGGCCTAGGTGTACAGCAGACATGACCCTGTATGCCCTCCAGAGTGACGTGGTGGCTCGTGGAGCTTAAGAGCACACACTCTAGAGCCAGACAGCCTGGGTTTGAATCCTGACTGTCCCACTAAATTACCTATCCTTGAACCTCAGTTTTCACTTCTGTGAATGTGGATAGTTCTGTTTACTCAAGACTGTGAATATAATTTTCACCAAGTTTCTGACACATACGCCCTCAGCCCTATTTTATTTTTTTATTTGAAACAGGGTCTCACTAAGTTGCTAATAGTCTCGCTAAGTTGCTGAGACTGGTCTCAAACTTGCAATCCTCCTGTCTCAGCCTCCCAAGTACTGGGATTACAGGTGTGCACTGCTACCACACCAGGCACATATTCGGTGAGTGTTAGTTCCTCCTCCTGCGAGTCCTCCCTCGAGGGAGATTGGGGGAGGGAGGCACAGGGGTAGAGAGCACCTGGAAGGCTTTCAGCAGCAGAGTGAGTGGCAGCTGTGGGCACTCTGCACCTGGTGTCAGGGATCAGACACTTCCGCTGATGCAGTGCTGAGTGGGCTGAGCTGCCATCAGGTCCTCCTTCTCAGCATACCTGAGTGAATACCTACCCAGATGGGCTAGTCCCAATGGGTCCAAAGGGATCAAAGCGAGCTCCTGGGGGTACAGCGCCTGGAGGAAGCCGGTTTGGGAGGCCTGAGGATGGGTCAATAAGTGCTCTTGGGAAGCCAGATCTCAGAGGATCCACAATCATGCCACCTCTCCGACACCTGAGGCAAGAAGGAAGATGGTGAGCAGCTGTGGCAGGGACTGCGCTGCAAGAGGAGGTGAGAATGGACTGAGGATGACTGGGCTGTCTGCTCTGGATGGTCCAAGTAAACATGTGAGAGCCAGCAGGAAGTAGGCAAGAGCAAGACTACAAAGAGCACACCTTCACTGCTGAGGGGCCTGAGCAGTACACAAAGTTCAGTAGGGTTCTCCAAGCCTGCAAAATCGAGATTCCTGCCATGTCCTGCCCCCAAGGGGGGGGGAATCTGAACAGTAGCTAGAATTGGCCAGGATCAATGCAGAACTGTCATAAGACTCTGCAGGGTACTACCTAAAGTCTAAGGACTAATAATAGCCATGAGACAATTCACAATACTAGGACTCTTGCTGTTTCCCTGAAGGGCCTCAGGGCAGTTTCTGACTGCCTGTGGGGTACCCTAGTCTGGCTCCTGACAGCATCTATCCTCACTGAGTTCCAGGGACCTGACCTCATGTGCTCAAACTAGATCGAATGAGCTGGTGCTCTTCACATTCCGAGGTCATTGTTCAAGTGTCACTGCAGGATTAAGTGATTTCCCTACTGTCTAAAAATGAGATGATAAAGCCATGGTCACTTTGCAGCAGAGGTTAAAACCTAGTCTGAATTACTCACAGAACAGAGTGCACAGCTGAGGCTGTAATAACTTTATTGAGTGCATGATGAGAATCTAATGGGGCTCGGGGACTTCCTTTATCAAGTGAGGTGACCCCTGAACAGCCCTGAGCTGCCCAAGGTGTGTGTTCCACCAAGTGCATCTCAACCTGCACCCAATAAATCCTTGTGTATCCTTCCAGCCAAGGAAGGCTGCTGTCCTCTGCCAGGTATGGGGGGACTGAGAAAGGACAGAGGAGCAGGCTGCTGGGCTTGCTCAGCCATCCCCAACACTCAGAGCTCTCCTGCAAGGCTCTAGGTGTGGCCCAGCACAATAATGCCACTCAGCAACGATTACCTCCTTCACCCCAAAGGAGGACACTGATGAAAAGCTCTAAAATTAGAAAATGAGCTGGTGCTGAAAGCTGTAAGAGCAAGTTATGTTGCTGCCACCTCCCTAGCAGTACTCACCCGAAAGGGTCTAGGTCTTCTCCTCCGACAGCAAACGGGCCCAGGGGATCACACCTGAAACAAACAAGGGACAATTAGCCAAGTCCCAGAGCAGCCAGGTGCCTGGACTCCCAGGGGCCTGAACCTGATGTCTGCGGGGTCACAAATACACTTCTAGGCACGGGGGATGGAGAAATGCCTACATGAGACCACAGTTCAGTGATATTTCAAAGTGGTCCTTGGCACAGATGAACACTGACCATATTACAAGGCTACATGTATAAAGGGCTGAATGAAAGCTGAAAACATGGAGGATCCCCATTGTATATAAAGATAAAAATATTAACAGTGGTAACCTCCAGATGAACTTTTATTCACACCTTTCTCAAGTTCTTAAAGAACCAAGAAGTTTTATATCAGAAAAATATTAATCTAAAACCAAAAACCCAAATCCCCAAACTAAGATTTAAAAGCTTCCCAGGTGTAGTGAGGTAGTAGTGCGGAGTCACACATGAGGACAGGGGTTCTCAGCCTTCTGTCCAATGTGGCCCTCACATGAAGTTTTAGTGCCACTGTACACTGTGGATTTGTTTGTGCACTGTAGCCCCCTGGACAGCCAGAGGCCACACACCTCTGTAGTCTCTCAATTTCCTTTTCCTTCACTGGGAGTGCATGAACAATAAGCAGCATAAATGAATGTATACTTTCTGGAGAGCAATTCTACATTATCTAACACACACACACAAAATATAAACTGTTTTTCAAAAGCTTTATATATCTTCATATTTTCTTATCCAATAATTATATGCCTAGGTATCCAACTTAAAGAAAGAATACAGAATTCAAATTAAAATATATCCACAGACTTCATTCAGGGAAACTGAAATCAACCTAAATGGGGATCAGTTAGGTACAGCATGGTACACCCCCAAAAGCAGTCATGGAAACAAGAGAAACAGTGTACTCACAATGCTTTGAAAATGACGTGGAAAAATGCTCACGCTCTAGTGTTAAATGTGGGGAAGGGGCAAGCATCTATAACCTGTGTATGTGTAGGGGCAGAGGCATGTATGTATGAATATAACTGACAAGCTGGGCATGGTGGCACATGCCTGTAATCCCAGTACTTAGGAGTCTGAGACAGGAGGATCACAGGTTTGAAGCCAGCTTCGGCAACTTAGCAAGACACTTAGCAACCTAGCTAGACCCTGTTTCCAAATAAGAAATAAAACTGGACTGGGGGTGTAACTGGGAAGTAGAATGCTTCTGTGTTCAATTCCTAGTACCACAAAAACAAAAAACTGCCAAGAAGTACACTGAAAGTGTAAACAGTGACAGTCACTCCTAGTGTAGTGAGTTTCTTCTTTATACTTTCCATAAAGAATATGGATATAATAAAACAAAATGATTTATTTTAGAATGTGTGCTTTGGAATCTGCTTGGGCCCTGGCAAGCAATATAAACCTGACAGTTTTGGGGCACAGGCGGGTTCCTGCCAGAACAGGAAAGCTATCTAAACAGCAGCTAATCTAAGCTCACAGGTAAGAAGCCATTAATTAGAGAACTGGGAAGAAATCCAAAAGTATGCGCTGCTCTTGTCAGTTCCACCTAATAGTCTGGGAAGGATATGACAATTTAGGTGGACAAGTCCAGGTTTCCAAGGGAAGGCATTTTTCCTGACCTAGGTTATTGTTCCCAAGCCATGGTTCATGGAGCCAGTAGTCACGGTTTTTGGTGGCCTCCAACATCTAGCCTCTCTGGAGACAGGCCAGGTGGTACCTGGGGTGGCAGCGTCTTACCTAACTCCATGAAGTGCCCTCTACAGAGCAGCAGGCATGGGGGTTGGGGGTTCTAGTAGCTGTTAAAATGTCTAGAAGAGCCCCACTGTTCCTGAAATATGCAGCCATCCCGATTTTCTCTCTGGACCATAGAGTATGGGAAGTGAAGAAAAACAAAACAAAACCAAACCAGAATGATGAAGGCTATAAAGGCAGCTACAAGGCCCACCCCAACAATTTGTGTACTTGAAACTGTGACAGCATATTCTGTAGACTCACAGCACTGTCTCACTGCAACACATGCACACTTCTGGGAACTCACTATGCACACACTTAGAACCCATTTAAAATAAATAGCAGAGGGTCCATCTTCCTTTTCATGCCTCTCTTGTTTGGCCAAGTCTCAGTCCTGGATGTGCTGAATGAGGCTCTAGGGATTAAAAAAATCATTCTTTAAAATTTGCTTTATTTTTATTGATTAAAACAGAGTCTTTCTAAATTGCTGCAGGTCTTTGCTGGCCTCGATCCTCCTGTCTCAGCCTCCCAAGCGCTAGGATTACAGGGGTGCGCCACCACACTGAGCCAAAGAAAATTTTTTTGTACATGGCCCTTGAATTCAGGCCTCAACTCCTTCATCTGGTAATCAACTGAAGGAAAGAGGGGCTTACTCTAACCCTTGAGGGAAAACTGCATTGCTGGCCCACTAGGGCAGGACGTCCAGGCTGCAGAAGCAGCCCCTCTTAAGGGACTGGAGGGTGCTCTTGAATACACAGATCCTCCTTAGGAACTCTGTTTTTCTCTTACATCTTAGTAATACACCTCCCCTGGGCATGGAAATCCAGCTGACACCCTTCTGATGGCTGAGGTAGCCTGGTAATTGGAAAGACCCCAGGACTAGCTAGAAGGTGTGTTCTGGACTTTGGATTTGGTATATTCTACCTGGCTGGTAGGGGCCTGTCATAAAACCTCGGCACCTTAATCTTTTAAGATGTAAAACCTAACAGTAATGCTCACAGGGGCTGCTATGATGGTTACAGGATGATGGTATTGGAAAGGGAATAGACTGGTTGACAGGAAAGACCTGGGAATGAACTAAGAACAGCTGCTGCTATTTACCGAGTGCTTACCTTGTGCCAGACATTGTGCTAAATATTTTTAAAAGATTGATTTTTTAAATTTAATTTTCTGAATGGGTAATGCATTCCTCAGTTTTAAAATTCATGAGTTAAAAAAAAAGATATACAGGTCCAGAATCTTAGGTCAGATGTGTTTTGGAATTCATATTTTTATTATATTTTGGAAAAGTTAGATAAGCACACCAGCATATTTTGTTCCAACCAGGGCCTGGTAACCAATATGCTACTATTTCTGCAAAAGGAATGAATACTCACACTTGAGTAGGATAAATGAAGATATAGAGAGCTTCATGCCACATCAGATTAGGTTTTGCCATCAATAAGTTTTGCCACGTATTATGAAACAAATCTGGTTCTCAGAGCTCTTTTGATTTCAGAATTGTAGCTATGAGATTGTGGATCTATAACAGTCAAAAATCTCTCATTCTTGTCCCGCAGCCCACCAGACAACTAACAACACCAATTTCTTGTATGTTCTTCCAAAGATACTCTGCATATATAAGCAAATATGTATCTCTCCTAGTTTTTTTTTTGTGGTACTGAGGATAGAACCTAGGGGCATTCTACCTCTGTGCCACACCCCCAGACCTATTTTATTTTTCATTTGGAAACAGGGTCTCACTAAGTTGCTGAGATCCTCACTGAGTTGCTGAGGCTGGCTTCAAACCCGTGATCCTCCTGTCTCAGCTTCCCAAGTACTGGGATTACAAGTGTGTGCCACCACACTCAGTTGTTCACTCCTACTTTTTAAACAGATAGATGTGCCTAATTCCCAACATATATTATCTTATTTCACATTTGCAGCAGCCCTCTGAATAAGTATTGTTATTTTCCCCATTTTATAGATGAGGATTCGAGAAGCAGATATTAGTAAATGGCAAAGAAAGGATTCACACCAGACTTGCCCAACTCCAAAACCCCATGCTCTTTCACTGTGCTATGACTATTTAGCTTTAATGTGATTATTGATTAGATATATTCCTTTATTATTGGTTTTCCCATTGTTCCCCTTATTCCCCCCTTTCCTTTTTCATTACTTAATTTATTGTGCTTTTGACTATTTCTCTCTGTATAGTTTAATGGTTGCTCCAAAATATTGCGATACACATACCTTTTTCAGTCTACTAGAAATGATATTTTGCCATTTCAAATGGAATGTAAAAACCTTAACTGCACACGTAGGTACCTTCTATTCACCCCTCTTTGTTACAGTTGTCATATTCTGTATTATATTGAAAACCCCATCACAAAATGTCCTAATTTTTCCTTTCAACTATAAGACAGATCTTAGAGAACTCAAGAGAACAGTCTATTTACCCAGATATTTTCTATTCCTATTACTCTTCTTTTATTCCTGATGTCCCAAGTTTACATCTGGCATCATTTCCCTTCTGTCTGAAGAAGGGATTTACAAATCCTTTTAAGAAGATCTGAATTCTCTTATTTTCTTTTCACTAATACAATCTTAATATCCTTCAGAAATGAAGGTGAAATATTCACTGAACATAGAATACTGGGCTGACAATTCTTTTTTTCCCCTAGTTTAAGAATCTTATTTTACTTCTTTCTAGTCTCCATGGTTCGTCTCCTTCGTTCATCTCCTCCCCTCCCCTCCCC
>PVJS01051650.1:0-13898 GCA_004027185.1 Glis glis
TGTGTGTGTAGGGTCTGTGGGACAGCTGTGTGTGTGTGTGTGTGTGTGTGTGTGTGTGTGTGTGTGTTCTGCCACCATTTCTATGTGAGGAGGCTATGCGTGTGTGCGTAGGGTCTACACATACTTGTATGTTCCTGATGCATGTATCCTGTGACCTGCTATGGTGTCTGCATGATAGGCGGGGGGCACTGGTCCTGTCTGTCCCTTCCTAAGCCCTGCTCCCCCAGGACTTCCCGGGCCTGGAGAGCCAGCCAGAGAACTTGGAGCAGCCGTTCCTGAGTGTGTTCAAGAAGGGGCGGCGGAAGGTGCCTGTGCGGAACCTGGGCAAACTTGTGCACTATGCCAAGGTCCAGCTGCGGTTCCAGCACAGCCAGGTGGGGGCCAGGCTGGGGGCAGGGTGGGAGGGGACCAACAGGCCACCAGCTGGGGCCTGCCCAGCGGCTCAGACAGGGCCTGCTCTCCCCTAGGACATCAGCGACTGCTACCTGGAGCTGTTCCCCTCCCACCTCTACTTCCAGGCCCATGGCTCTGAGGGACTCACTTTTCAGGTGAGGGGTATGGGCTGAGGCGGGGGAGGCCGAGTTCCCTGGGAGTCCCTGTAGCCCCTCCTACCCTGTGCTCTGGCAGGGGCTATTGCCACTGACGGAATTGAGCATCTGCCCACTCGAAGGGTCCAGAGAGCATGGCTTCCGGATTACAGGTGTGTGGGGGATGCTGGTTGGGTCCCCAGGAGGATGCCTCTCGCCAGGGCCCCAGAGTCGACCCAAAGGCCTTTCCTTGGGCTCAGGAGACTCTAAGCCAGGACCTGCCTAGCCCACTGTGCTCCTCCCCCAGGCCCACTGCCTGCCCCCCTCCTCGTCCTCTGCCCCAATGAGGCTGAGCTCAGCCACTGGCTCTACCACCTGGAGAAGCAGATGGCCCTCCTGGGGGAACCCAGGCGCCGCCACTCGGCGCCCCCACAGGTCAGTGTCAGGCACACCTGCACGTCCCTCCCCACCCCACCCCTCCTGGCTGCCCTGACCTTCTCCTCCTTCCCCTTCCCAGGGCCCCCTCGGGGATGAGCTCCCCTGGACCCTGCAGCGCCGTCTCACCAGGCTGCGCAGAGCATCGGGGCGTGAATCCATGGGCACCGCCATCTGTGCCTCAAGGGTCAAGCTGCAGCATCTGCCGGCACAGGTGGGTGGGTGTAAGGGATGTGGGTGGGGGGACATGGGAAGGGTGCAGGGGCAGGTGGGGCCGGCCCTGGGTGCCCAGCCCCCACTCTATCCTCCTTCCCCAACAGGAGCAGTGGGACCGGCTCCTGGTCCTGTACCCGACGTCCCTGGCCATCTTCTCTGAGGAACCAGACGGGCTTGGCTTCAAGGTGGGTCCTCCCCACGGTGGACCCGCCCAGGGAGGCACACTATGTGGGGTGGGGGTTGTGACTCGGGAAGAACCTGTATGTCAGGGCCTGTTGGGACAGAGTACAGGGCCTGCCCATCCGGCCCCCTGCCTGGTCAGTCTGGCCTTAGCTCTGATGTGGAGTGGAGGAGGAACCCCCACCTGGAACACCTGCCTCATCCTAGAGGGTCCTCAGCCACCAGCCAGACCATCACCCTGGGCAGGTGGGGTGGGGTGGGGCCGCTCCTGGGAGTCACGCCCTGTGCAGCGTCTCCTGTGCTGTGTGGGGCGGCCGTGTGCACCTGTGCACGTGAGCCTGTGTGGTCTCTGTGCTGGAGCCTGTCACTCAGAAACACACTCAGAAAACACACGGGGGCTTCCCTGCCAGTCCCTCTAAGTGCCTGTCTGCATCTGCCTTGGACTAGTGAGGGTGCCCCAGGAGGCTGGGGTGCAGACGTCCCCAGGACAGCGGGCGAGCTGCCCAGTCTCCCTCAGGCTGTTGGCCTCAGTGCCAAGCTGTCAGTGCCTGGCCCAGTTCTGGATGGGGCCAGGCAGGGTCTGGGGGCTGCCCAGTAAAGGCCCAGTCTTTCCTCCCCCATGGCCCACAGGGGGAGCTGCCGCTTAGCGCTATCCACATCAACCTGGAGGAGAGGGAGAAGCAGATCCGCTCCTTCCTGATCGAAGGTGGGTCCTGACTGGCCTCTGCCCCTGCCTGATGGGGCTGTTGGGAGTGGGTGTGAGCATGGCGGATGTCCTTCATCTTTACTGGGGGTTGTGTAGGGCACAGCCTGTCCTGCTGGGCCCCTGCCTCATGTGCCAGACACACACCCCTGTCTGTGTGCCAGGCCGTCTTATCAACACCATCCGCGTGGTATGTGCCAGTTATGAGGACTATAGCCATTGGCTGCTCTGTCTCCGCACCGTCTCCCGCAGGGACGGGATCCCCCTGCTGCCCAGCCCTGAGAGCTTCCCAGGGCTGCAGGGGCCCTCACAGGTGAGGGGCCAGCTGGGACCCCACAGCTCAGGTTCTGGGCGGAGGGGTGGTCCAGGCATAGTGGGTGGGAGCAGGGATCAGTCACCCACTCACCTCCGGCTGCCCAGGTTGTGGGTGGCATCCGAGGCTCACTCTCTTCGGATGGACGGACCAGCTGGGACTCGGGGTGCCCAGC
The DNA here is from genome assembly GCA_004027185.1 of Glis glis. Lineage (NCBI taxonomy): Eukaryota > Metazoa > Chordata > Mammalia > Rodentia > Gliridae > Glis > Glis glis. The sequence continues at coordinate 2,550 of PVJS01051650.1, forward strand.
GCCCCCCTCCACCCGCACCAGCCACTCCCTTCCCGAGTCCTCAGGGCCATCCACTGCAGGATGCCCGGCCCAGCCTGCACCCGTGAGTACCTGGGGGTTGGCGGAGGAAGGGCCGTAGAAGTCATGAGGCTTCGTGTGCTGGGGAGCCTGGACCCTGGTTCCTCAGGGAGGGGACTTAGACTGGAGGGTGCTCCTCAGAGGATTATGCAGGAGAGGAGCCCAGGGAACTTTCTAGAGGGTTCTTGGTCTCCCACAGGCCCAGTCCAACCCGGACTGCGCCAGCATCGGCCGCCGGAGGGCGGAGCTGAGACGCAGCAGCCGGTCCCCCAGAGGCCAGGCCCAAGGGGAGCCGCCCGGCTCGGCCGCACCAGTGCACATGCACCTGGACCTGACGAAGGTACCCAGTATGCGCCCAGCTCTGGGATGGCTTTCCTCCTGCTGCACCTCCCTGGCCTGTCTCTTAGTCCCAGAGGCCTCTTTCATGGAGGATGGAAGGCTCTGGTTACTTTTAGCTTGAGAATCATGGTCTCTCCCACCTCTTCCCTGCAGGTGAGCAGGCCGGGCCTGGAGGGTAGCCCAGAGGCCCCAGACCATCCTTTGGAGGCACCACACTCCCCACTCTATGCCGATCCCTACACACCCCCTGCTACTTCCCACCGCAAGATCACAGACGTTCGGGGTCTGGATGAGGTCAGTCCCCTGCTGGTGGCAGGGTTGGAAGTCAGGAAGATGCAAGCCCAAGGTCGGCTTACTGGGATGGGAGGCTAGGGGGGTTCTGGGGCAGAGGTCCTTGGGCCCCATGGCAGTCCCAGCCCAGGGCCTCAGGTTACCCACATTTCCCCGGCAGTTCCTCAGTGCAATGCAGAGCTCGCCTGGACCTGAGCCCTTGAGCCCGTTCCCTTTGGTTCCCGTGTCTGTGCCTGTCTTGGACCCTGGCTCTGGACTCTCCAGCTCCCCTGGCCCCCCGGGTCCCCACTTGCTCTCCAAGAAAGGAGCCCTGCAGCCCCGAGCTTCTCAGAGGCACCGAGGCTCCGTCAAGGGTCGGGGACCACGGCCCCCAGATTCCCCTCAGCTTGTGAGTAGCAGCCCCCACCATGGTATGAGGAGGCCTCAGTCCCTGGGCTCAAGAGGTGCTGTGGGGGACTTCCTGGGACTTCAAAAGGACAAAGAGGAAGAGGAGGCAGAGACCAGGGACAGGGTCAGGGGAGGTGGGCAAGTCAGGGAGCAAAGGCAGGAGGGGTCTGGCAGATTCCAGGGGATGCTCCCAGGGTCCCTCCCCCAGGGGCTGGGCCTGGCTCTCAGACTTGTGGTTGGTTCCCAGGTCTCCCCTGCCAGGGAAGTTTCTCCCAGCCCCGTGCCGCCTCCCCCAGGTGAGTGAGGGTCCTGACTCCTTCCCTGGTAAGCAACAGGGTCTTGATTTCCACATGCCAAACGTGTGTCTCTGCCCTCCCCACCAGATGGCGAGTCCCCCAGCTGGGACAAGACTTCATTTCCCTCTCACCAGAAGTGGTCTCGGCTCAGGAGGCCTGAGGCGGAGGGAGGGCTCATCCAGTGGATCTGATGGCTCCAGCCAGGGCTGCTTCTCAGAACCACAGACTGCCAGCTCGGACCCTGCAGGGGACCTGCAGCCGCCCTGCCCCCTTGACCCACGTCAAATCCCAAGTCAGGGTCTGACCCCAGCAAGGCAAAGGTGTCTCCAGGACCCTGAGGCAGAAGGCCCACCCCCAGCTCTGGCTCCTCACCTCTGCAGGCCGCTAGAGTGGCCAGGGGGAAGCATGTGATTCCTGGGGACCCTGGCCAGCGTGGTTGACCACAGCCCAGAGAGGACCTCAGGGAGACCCTGAATGTCCACAGGGGCCATTGTGCAGGTCTGCCCTGAGGGAAGGAGTTGGGGAGGGAATGTAATGGTGACAGCATGGCTGTGAAGAGTCGAGGGCTGTCAGCTGGCAGGACCTGAGCATGCGAGGTCAGAGGCTATGAGGCCAGCAAGAGGCCAGCTGGCACAGCAGAAGTGTGAAGGTGCCTAGCAAAGAGGGTGGGAGGGTCCATGTCTGAGACACTGACACCACAAACAAGAGAAAGAGAAAGGAGATTTTATTGGTGCTGTAAACCCGTGTACTCCACTGAGCAGCCAGGGGTCTCCCATATCCTGGGGTCCTGTGCGTGCTGCCCACCCTGCACCCACCCAGTGCTCTGCCCCTCACCCACCTTCCCATCCCATCTCCAACTCCTCTCAGCCTCAGCCCCTACACAAACTCCCTGTGGGAGCCTCTGGGACCATTCCAGGAGCCCAGTCCTTCCACATGAGGGCATAGAGTTCCATCTGCACCCTCACCTGGGGCTCCCAAAAGAGGGGCTGAGGTCCCACCCCTCACACTCCCACCCCACAGAGACGGCCCTCTAGGTACCTGCTCACTGACTCAGACCAGAGCCTCGGCAGGCCTTGTCCATAGTCTCTCAGGACTCAGGGATCAGAAGGGCCCGGAGGCCCTTGCCAGCCCAGCCCACTTGTGAGCAGGGCAGTGTCCCTGGGACCCGCCCCCAGCTTTGCAGGCCCTCGTCCTGGTCCTGGCCCTATCTGGCCCCTGCGGGCCATGCTGCTCTCTGACACTTGTAATTCCAGGCTCCTCTCCTGTCACTTACCCCACCTGCATGATCTGGATGCCCAGTTAAGTTAAATTTCAGATAACACTAATTTCTTTGTATAAGTGTGTCCCAAATATTGCATATCTGAAATTCAAATTTAACTGGGTGCCCTGTGTTTTTATTTACTAATCTGATACCCTACTAACCAGCTCCCCTCTCAGCCCCTACCCACCCAGATTTGCAAATCTCCTCCCTCCCTGGCTGGGTCCTCAGGTGGCATCTGGGGGAGCCGGCAGCAAGGACACAGGCTCTCTCCTGGACGCCGTGGAAGACAGGGGTCAGAGGCAAGGAAGAGGGCATCCTGGCACCTGTGCTCTGCTCCTCCTCATCCAGTGTCTTCCTGGGCCAGGCCTGGCTCCTAGGAGCTGGGGCTGGGGCTGGGGCTGCGGCTGCGCCTGGGGCTCCGCCCCCGCCCCACCCGCCGGCGGAAGTAGCGGATGGCTGAGATGGTGCCGATGTTGGCAAGCAAGACTGCAAGGAAAGCACGAAGTCCCTAGGTGCCAGCTCCGGCCAGTCACTGCCTCTGGCCTCAAGGCACAGTGCTGGGGGCAGGTCAAGGCCAGGGGGTAGGGGGATGGGGTGGAGGCAGGTCTGCCGTGAGAGAAGCAAAGTCAGGGGAGAAGGCCAGTCTCCCGTGCACCCCTCCTCCCTCCCACCCGGCAGGTGAGGCCAGACACCAACTCCCTCTGCCCCAGGACCCCGCACCTGTTTTCCAAGCGTCTGGGGCATGTAGATCTGACGTTCTCACAGCCCAAGTGGCAAAGGCCACAAACACCAGGCACATGTCTTTTTGGCTCAAGGAAGAGGAGGAGAAGGGACTGCGGAGCTCCCCTAGGCAAGAGAAGGGCGCCTCAGCTTGGCTGCTCGACTCTGCCGTGGACACGCCTGCCCCAGATGCGGTCTGTCCTACAAATCATCTCCCCGGGGATAAGTCTGCCCTGGACGTGTCTCTCCCGGCCATTGTGTCCTCGCATACATTGCCCTGAACACGTCCGTCTGGCCACATTTGCCCTGAGAGTCTTCTGCCCTCACACGTCTACCCAGACACGTCTGCCCTGGACACATCTCTCCTGGGACACATATCCCTGAACACAGCCTGCCCTGGACACGTCTGCCCTGAGAGTCATCTGTCCTCATACACGTCTGCTCTGGACACATGTGTCCGGAGGATCATATGCCCTGGACACGTCTGTTTGAGTCACATTTTCCCCGTGCTGTCTCTGCCCCGAGACCCTGAGTGGCATGTGTCATAGTTGAATCAGAACAGCTTGGGGGTTGTATCTGGGGTCCTCCACTTCTTGCTCTGTACACAGCTTCCAGGGGGAGTGAGAGGCCTCTCACAGTGCCTGACCCTAGAGGCAGCAAGGCCTGACAGTGGCCCCCAGCACCTGCCGGTGGGAGGCTGGGGACAGCACGGCCTGGCCTCTGGTGGTTGGTGCATAGTCAAATCCCTAAATGGCTGTGGTTCCTGGCCTGGGCTGCCCCGTGTGGACCGTTTCCTGGGATGCCTGGGAGCTTGTCCTTCCCCCCCTAACAGGTCCCCAAGGCCCCCCATGAGCTGACCCAGGATCCTGCCCGCCCCTCCCCCATGGCCCTCCTGGCCGGGCTCCCCAGACAGTGTGTTCCCAGGGCCTGGCCGGCCATGGGCCTGAGCGACACGCACCTGCTTGCCTGAGTGCCAGGCTGAGCTGCTCCACTGTGGCTGGGCCGGGCGCAGTTGGGGTCCCAGGCCCTGCTTCCGGAAGGGGCTCTGAAGTCCGCAGCTGGAGAAGGGCATCTGGTGGCAGCACGCCCTCAAGCCTGTCCTCCCCAAAGAAGTGTTCATAGGCCTCAGGGATGGAGATGGGCACAGGGTCGCCCAGGGGCGCAGCCGGCCCAGGCTCAGCTTTCGGGGGTGGGGCTGGGGAGCAGCCACCCCGGTGCCTCGACCTCTGGGCCTGGTAGTCCCGGAAGAAGAACTCGCATGTATCAGGCCACTGGACTTCACCCAGCTGGTCGGCCGCTGCCTCGTCCTCAGCATCTTCGTCCTCCTCTTTAATAGTGTCGCAGAAGAAGAACTCATAGGCCTCTGGGAGGGTCACTGCGAAGCAGCTCCCGGGCCCCGGCCCCACAGAGGCCGAGGGGGCCGGGGGCGGCAGGCGCTTGAGGATCCGAGGCTGGGGCGACCGGGGCCCAATTGCCACAGCGTCCCAGGCTGCAGATCCCCCGCGGGCCCCCGTTGCTGTCCTGGGGGCTGAGGGCCAGGCTGTGGCTGGTGAGATTGGGCCCTGGGCCTCTCCCGGCCCCGGCTCCTCAGGGCTGGGCATGGCCATGGAGAATCGCACTTTCTTCCTCTTGGGGGCTGGCACGGGACCCAGTGAGGCCTCCCCCGAGGGGTGTCCAGGGGCCCTTGCAGAGGGTTCTCCTCCAGGCTTCTTCTGGTGTCCTACTGAAGGCACAACCACCTCCGTCTCCACCATACCAGACTCAGCCTGGGGAGCAGGAGGCCGGGACAGCTTGGCAGCCTCATCCCTGCAGGCAGGTATCGCGGCACCTGCATTAGACTCAGAGACATGGGGAAGGGGAACCTTGCCTGGCTCAGCCCCTGAGACAGGAGCACACGTCTCCACCTTTGCCCTGGCCCCTGTGCCTGCTGTAGGCAGGCCTGTGCACAGGCGAGGTGTGGAGGCTAGAGCAGACCCAGCCCTGCTGTGCGGAGGTGTGGGGGCAGGTGCAGGCAAGGCCATGTCAGGCTCAGAGGCAGGTGTAGACAGGCCTACATCAGATTGAAATTTGGAGGCGGGCATAGACAAAGCCATGTCAGGTTGAGGCTTGAAGGCAGGTGTAGACAAAGCCATGTCAGGCTGGGGCTTGGAGGCAGGTGTAGACAAATCCATGTTGGGCCGGGGCTTGGAGGCTGGTATAGACAGACCCATATCAGGTTGAAGTTTGAAAGCAGGTGTAGACAAAGTCAAGTCAGGTTGGGGCTTGGAGGCAGGTGCAGGTAAAGCCAAGTCAGGCTTAGAGGCAGATGTAGACAGGCCCATGGCAGACTGAGGCTTGGAGGCAGGTGTAGACAGGCCCATGGCAGACTGAGGCTTGGAGGCAGGTGTAGACAGGCCCATGGCAGACTGAGGCTTGGAGGCAGATGCAGACAGATCCATGTTGGGTTGAGGCTTGAAGGCAGGTGTAGATGAAGCCATGTTGGGTTGAGGCTCAGAGGCCGGTGTAGACAGGCCTATGTCAGATTGAAATTTGGAGGCGGGCATAGACAAAGCCATGTCAGGTTGAGGCTTGAAGGCAGGTGTAGACAAAGCCATGTCAGGCTCAGAGGCAGATGTAGACAGACTCATGTTGGGTAGAGGCTCAGAGGCAGGTGTAGACAAAGCCATGTTGGGTGGAGGCTTGGAGGCAGGTGTAGACATAGCCACATCTGGCTTAGCCATGGAGACATCTGGAGGAGCATCCTGGGCAGATACGGACAGCATGTGCGGCTCAGCTCTGGGGGTCATTCTGATCTGGTCTGCACCTTGCTCGGTTACAGGTCCAGGTGTCGACAGATCTAAGCCGGGCCCTCCTCTGGCAACCTGCTCAGGGGGTCCAGGGCCCAGCTCAGGGGCACCTGTAGAGTCTGGCCCTGGCTTGTCCTGCCCAAATTCTGCCGCCAGCCTTGCGGGCCCAGCTAGGCTCAGGCCTTCCTCAGGTGGGGCCTCGGTGAGCAGAGGGGAGCCTGGCTGAGTGGCAGGGCCTGGGGCTCCCAAGCGCCCGCCCTTCTTGGCACCCACAGCACGTCTCTTCTTGCGGCTGGGACTCCGTGGTGGGGGTCCAGGGCTGTCAGGGGGCTTCTGGGGGGTAGCACTGCGGCCAGCAGACTCGGGGCTCCGAGGGGGCTCCCCAGGGGTGCTGGGGGTAGGGCCCTGCAGCAGCCTCTGCATCTCGTCTCTGGAAGCTGAGCAGGGGGACAGCAGAGCTTCTGACTGTGCGGACGTGCCGGCTGCCTGCTGACCAGCGCCCAGAGCCAGGACAGGCTCACATGGAGACCTGCTGACCAGCCCCCAGGCAGCCACGTCGTCCTCCTGGGCACGGCCCCGCCAGCCCCTCCCCCTGGGAGCCAGCTGCCCAGTGAGAAGGGGCGGGGGCCCAGGGGGGCTGCTACCGCTGCTGTCCCCTTGGTCAATGTCACTGGACAAGAGCTCGTCCCCAGAGGCCAAGCCAGCCTGCAGGAGACCACACTCCTCCGCGGTGGCAGAGAATTCCGCCCAGTCCTGGTCGCTGAGCTGGATGCTGTACTGGAAGTTGTCCATCACAGCCAGCAGAGGCGCAGGAGTGGTGGTGGAACTCCGGGCCGAGTGAGGTCTTCAGGGATCCAGGCTTTGGGCGTCAACCCGCACACACGACCACCACCCCACCTGGCCCAGGGGTGCCCCCCACTTCCCTGGTACACCATCTCCACCCTGCAAGAAAGCAAAGTTCTTTCTTCTGAGTTAGAAAACCCCTAACTCCCACTTTCCCTAGTTGCAAATAAACCCCAAATGGTAACTTTACAACATGTTGTCATGGTCCTAAGATCGCATATGACCACATTACCAAGGACATTAGAGAATCCCCATTCATCTTGTTCCCAGGGTGGTGCTGCTCCTCAGCTCTGAGACTTCTGCGGCAGGGTCAGCCTCCCTTCCTTGTTCCCTCCATCCCCCGGGGATGGTCAGCCCTGGCCTGTCCCAGCATGCCCCAGGTGGCAGCTGGCCACAGCATAGAGGCCGCGCTGTTCAGCAGGTGACCAGCCATCGAGGCAATGACCTTGTGCCAGCCTCGGGATAGGCTTTCTCTGAGCTCACAGGTCATGCTGGTGCTGGCCAGAGGTCAAGGGTCAGCAGGAAGGGCCTAAGCCAGGTGCTGCGGGCAAAGGTGAGCCCTCTGGTCCCCAGCAATCCCCTCGGACTATTCCCAGGGTCTGCTCCCCTGGCCCAGTGCCACCCAGCTGCTCAAGGCCCTGCTCAGCCACATATCAGTGAACCAAGGTGACCCAAGCTGGCGAGGGCCAGACCCAGAGGGATGGGAGGTCACTGGCTGGGGGAGGCTAGAGCACTGTGGCTTCCTACCCGCTGACCTGCGCCCCCTCCCTGGCCCCTAGAGAGGCCTCTGTAGGGACCGCCCGCCACTGGGGTCCTTGTGCGGGAGCAAAGGGCTGACCATGTCCTACCTGGGTCTCTGCAGCCAGCCGGGGCAGCGGAGCTGGGCGTTTGAGTGGCTGTCCCTGGACGGCATGGTGCCGGGCTCGCCTGCCTGTAAGCTCCTCCCCCCATTGCCCAAAATACCCTGTCCCTGTGCTCACATGTGACTCGTGCCAAAGTCAGGGCCCAGGCCACAAATAGATGGCATTTGAGGGGCCTCCAGCTATGTGAGGGACGTCTTCCTGAAGCAGGGCCAGACCCAGGGCTGGCGTCCGCCAAGGTCACACCAGACTCCAGCCAGGGAATGCCGAACAGTGATCAGCACCACACGGGCCTCGGTTTCCTAAGCAGAAAAGGCCACCTGTGCTCCATCCAGCGCTGAAATCTCGGTCCTGCCACCCCGCCCGGAATGTCCCCAGCCCAGCTTTGCAGATGGGCACCTGCAGACCCAGACAGGGCTTGTGCCTCTCTGGCCTGACCTCCAGAGGTCATGAGGCTCCCTGGGACATTGCTGACCCTGCCCATAGGGGTTGGGGATAGGTGGGGCATCCACTGCTCTCTGTGGAGGGAACCCAAATGGGCATCACAGAGGGCTGGGAGGGGCTGGGGGCACAAAGCCGTTCACTCCTCACCTCAACCCCTCCACCATGGACAAGCTCAAGGTCTCTTGAAGGGGCCCTGCCAGGCCCCTTGAATGCCTTTCTGTCAACTCCTGGCGAGGGGGCGCCAGGAGGCCCCTTCTTTCTGAAAGAGGGTGGGCAACCTGTACACAGCCAGCAGGCAGCAGAGCTGGCTCCCCTAGCCCTGCTCCTGCCCTGCCCACTGCAGCTATCCTGACCTTGGGGCTCCCGGTACCCATCCCAGACAGGTCCTGAGATGGGGGACAAGAGGATCAGATGGCAGACATCTACACAAGTAGGTAAAGAAGTTCATTCCCAATAGCAGCACTTTCTAAGAAGTACAACACACAAGCCGGGCGTGGTGGTGCATGCTTGTAATCCCAGTACTTGGGAGGCTGAGACAGGAGGATCACAGGTTCGCAGCCAGCCTCAGCTACTTAGTGAGGCCCTCCACAACTTAGTGAGACCCTGTTTCAAAATAAAGAATAAAAAATAGGGCTGTGGGTGTAGCTCAGAGGTAGAATGGCCTTGGGTTCAATTCCCAGTACTGCAAAAAAAAAAAAAAAAAAGAAGTGCAACAACACACAGAGGTGTGGAGGGACCCAGCCTCTCTCAGGAGGGGACTCCTTCCCAAAGCTCACAAGGTGAGGGCCAGCAGGGCCCAGGGTGACCGTGGAAGGCAGAGTGTCCCTGGGGCGGAGTGAGAGCTTCATCTTTGATCCAAGTATGACATGCTGCACAGCTGGGGCATCAAAGGAGCGTCCAGCAACTGTGCCAGGACAGTTTGGAGATGATGTAAACGAAGCCATGCCCAAGGGCCTTCGTGGGGCTTCCTCTGCTCAGGAAAGCTCATGAACTGCATGGCTGCTATGGGTGGGGCTGAGTTGCTCCAGTTGGCGACTCTGCAGACAGAGCCACTGTGAACATTCTGGAGCTTTCCCAGGAGCCACGGGGTGAGCTCCAGATGCTACTGCACAGTGGTTTCCCAAGCAGCATGTCGACACACACCCCACTGCAGGACGCGGAGTCCTATGGCCTCCTTGGGTCAACTTTGTCACTGGGCATTCTGGCTCTGAGGTGACATCACATTAGAATTTAAGTCAAATTTCTTTAACAATAAGGAGCCGGGCGTGGTGGCACACGCTTGTAATCCCAGTACATGGGAGGCTGAGACCGGAGGATCCGGGTTCGCGGCCAGCCTCAGCTACTTAGTGAGGCCCTCCTCAACTTCGTGAGACCTGGTTTCAAAATAAAGTATAAAAAATAGGGCCAGGGGTGTAGCTCGGAGGTAAGACGCCCCTGGGTTCAATCCTCGGTACTTAAAAAAAAAAAAACAATATGGAAACTGGAGCTAGGCGTGGTGGCACACACCTGTAATCCCAGTGCTTGAGAGGCTGAGACAGGAGGATTGCAGGTTTGAGGCCAGCATCAGCAATTTAGCAAGACCCTCAGCAACTTAGTGAGATCCTGTTTTAAAATAAAAAGGGCTGGGAGTGTAGCTCAGAGGTAGAATGCCCCTGGGTTTAATTCTAGTACTACAAAAAAAGGAGGAAGAGGAGAAGAGGAAGGAGGAGGAGGAGAAATAATAGTGAAAAAATGTGTCGGGTGCAGTGGGGCATACCTGTAATCCCAATACTTGGAAGACTGACACAAGAAAGTTGCAGGTTTGAGACCAGCCTCAGGAACGTGGCAAGACCCTGTTTCAAAAAAATTAAATAAAAGAGGCTTGGATATAACTTGGAGGTAGAATGCCCTGGGCTCAATCCCCTGTATGTATGTATGTATGTATGTATGTATGCATGTATGTATGTATTTATTTTATTTTTGTGGTACTGGGGATTGAATCCAGGGGCATTCTATCTCCAAGCTACACCCCCAGCCCTATTTTTTTCTTTATTTTTGAAATGGGGTCTCACTAAGTTGTGGAGGGCCTCACTAAGTAGCTGAGGCTGGCCGCGAACCTGTGATCCTCCTGTCTCAGCCTCCCAAGTACTGGGATTACAAGTGTGCGCCACCACGCCCAGCTATGTATGTATTTTTTTAAAGCCATTTCATCAGTACATCTTTGTGAAGCTGTGTCTCAGCCATGCTTCTGCCACTGTTCTGAGTCTCTCTTGATTTTGTTATATATTATCGAGTTTGCTATATATTCTGCTATGATTGGTTGATTGATTGCAGTGATGGAGATGGAACCCAGGGCCTCACACATGCTAGGCTAGTGTTCTACCACTAAGCAACACCCAGCCCCAATCGACAATGCCTTTTGATGAAAGAAGCTTTTCATTGTAACATAGTACAAGCCAGGCTTTTAGACAATTGCCCTGGCTGTCCCATGGGAGGGGGAGGCAGGGAGGCTGGCTCTGGATGAAACTGTGGGAAGGGCTGAGCAGGCCTCTGAAGAGGATATCACTGGGGTTGGCAGAACCTCCAGAGGGAAGCCCTCCCTCCACTCCCATTCATCATGAGTTCTCAATGGGGGCTGGTGGGGGATGTCTATTGCAGAGAGGGGTCCAGGCTGGGCTGAGCTCAGCCCAGGGAGGATGAACATATCACCTTTAGTAGTAGTAGTAGTAGTAGTGATTGAACCCAGGACATTTCTACCTCTGAGCTACAACTCCAGCCCTATTTTTTTTTTATTTTGAAAAAGGGTCTCTCTCACTAAGTTGCTGAGACTGGCCTCAAACCTGTGATCCTTCTGTCTCAGCCTCCCAAGTACTGGGATTACAGGTGTGCACCACCACGCCTGGCTACACACCACCTTTATAACCCAACGCTACAGTGGAGGCCTCAATTCCTGGCAGAGAGTAGCACCTGGGCCAGTGGGCACCACTGGGTGGATGGACAGAGAGGACAGACCCGGGGACCCACTCATAAGGGGTCCCAGCAGAATGTCTGGGTGGAGGAGCTCAGCCTGCCATGTTCCTGGATAC
>PVJS01051651.1:0-13897 GCA_004027185.1 Glis glis
TAATCCCAGTACTTTGGGAGGCGGAGACCGGAGGATCCGGGTTCGCGGTCAGCCTCAGCGCGCGTGCGCTCGCTCTCTCTCTCTCTCTCTCTCCCTGTCTCTCTGTCTCTCTCTACTTAGTGAGGCCCTCTGCAACTTCGTGAGACCCGGTTTCAAAATAAAGTATAAAAAAATAGGGCCGGGGGTGTAGCGCAGAGGTAGAACGCCCCTGGGTTCAATCCCCGGTACTGAAAAAAAAAAAAAAAGAAATGAACAGGCTGGGCGTGATGGCTCACGCTTGTAATCCCAGTACTTGGGAGGCAGAGACCGGAGGATCCCGGTTCGCGGCCAGCCTCAGCTACTTAGTGAGGCCCTCCGCAACCTAGTGAGACCCTGTTTCAAAATACAGTATAAAAAATAGGACCGGGGATGTAGCTCGGAGGTAAAATGCCCCTGGGTTCAATCCCCGGTACCGCAAAAAAAAAAAAAAAAAAGAAATGAACAGCCAGCCAGGTGCGGTGGTGCATGCCTATAATTTCAGTACTTGGGAAGCTGAGACAAGAGGATTGCTGGTTTGAGGCTAGCCTCAGCAATTTAGTGAGACCCTCAGCAACTTAGCAAGGCTCTTTTCAAAATAAAAATTTTCAAAAAGGGCTAGGGGTGTGGCTTGGAGGTAGAATGCCTCTGGGTTCAATCCCCAGTACCAAAAAATAAAAAATAAAATTAAAAGAACTGAACAGCTTCAGGGAGAGGCGAGAGAGAGAGAAAGAGATAGAGAGAGAGAGAGAGAGAGAGTAAGAAAGACAGAATCAGAAAGAGATGAAAGAGTAGCTGGCCCCAGGCTTGGCCTCGATTCCTGGTGTCTGTGTTTCTGTGCATGTTTATCTTTCCAATAAAACCCCCTTTTCCCTGAGGAAACTTAAATGAGACTCTGCTTCTTGCAACCAAAAATGTCCTGGCTTAGACAGGACTCCTCCCCCCATGCTCCCGCAAGGCCAGTGCTACCTCCATTACTGCAAGCATCACGCTGCGTTGTCATTGTTCCCATCCCTGTCTGTCACCCTTCAGGACCCTGCGTTCTTTGAAGAAGTCCATGGTCTTATTCACCTCTGTGTTCCCAGCGCCCAGCATGAGCCCTAGTTCCTGGCGGGTGCTCAGTATTTATGAACAAGGAACGCTTTTCTCACCCTCTTGTTCCGGGATCCTGATTTCCAATTCAACAGTTCTCAATTCTCCTCCCTTAGGTCTTCTTCCCCACCCACCACTTCCTCCCCAGCTCAACTCATTTCAGGATTAATGGCCTCTCCTTCCACAGTTCTATCTCCTAACACATCAGCTTCCCCACTTCCCAAGCTCCCAGTGGTGGAGGTGCTGTTTTCTACCAAACTCGGTCCTCCTCCCCTGAAACAATAATGTGTAAGATGGGGACATAGCACCAGGCATGGTGGCGCACGCCTGTAATCCCAGTACTTGGGAGGCCAAGACAGGAGGATCACAGGTTCAAGGACAGCCTCAGCAATTTAGTGAGGCTCTCAGCAACTTACCAAGAATCAGTTTCCAAATAAAAAATAAAATCAGTCTGGGTGTGTAGTTAGGAGGTAGAAGGCTCCTGAGTTCAATCCCCAGTAAAACACACACACACACACACACACACACACACACACACGATGGGCACATAGCCTTCCAGCTAGGGTCAACATTTCTCAACTGTTCTTGCAAGGAACCCATGCCACATGCTGAGATGGCATTCAAAATATCTATCAGCCAGTACATGCACCAACCAATAAGAATGCACGTCTAGTCAATCAGAATGGACGTTGCCATAAACAAACAGTGACTCATTCCTGACCACACAACTACCTTCTCATCAATAGGATGTAAGACCTGTCTCCATCCCCCTCATTTTGAAGGAAATTATTTGCTTTTGTGCTTCCTGTATCCCCCTTCCCAGGAGCTAGACCATTCGGTCACGCCCATGGCTCAGCTTCCACTGTGTGGATATGCCGGAGCGCGAGGAGTGCGGGTCCTGGGCCCCTGGATGATCACACGGAGCAGCAGTCTCCTGACGACCTGAACCGCTCATCTCTGGGTTGTTATGTGACAGGGGAACTACTTCTATCTTGTATGGGCCACCAGGTCATTGGGTGTTTTTGTTTTTAAGCTCTACTCTTAGTCTAACTAGGGCATTTTATCCAATCTAAGATGCTATCAATTGTAAGGTGCACCGCTATTTTTTTGCCTACCATAAAGAAAGAAGAAAGAACTGCCAATTAAACCATGGTAGGCTATCAATTATAAGACACATCTTGATTTCAAAGACATTAAAATGTGAAAAATTAGCTGGGTGAGATGGCCCATGTCTGTAATCCCAGTACTTGAGAGGCTGAGACAGGAGGATCATAGGTTGGAGGTTAGTCTCATCAACCTAGCAAGACCCTGTTTCAAAATAAAAATAAAATTGGGCTGGGGGTGCAGCTCAGAGGTTGAATGCCCCTGGGTTCAGTTCCCAGTACCACACACACACAAAAGTGAAAAATTATGCATCTCAGAGTCATGAAATACAGTAATACACTATTGGGTCCTTTCCAAATTACCTGGTTTAACCTCAGAAAACAGACCCATTTACACCCATCTTACAGAAAAGGAAACTGAGGCTGGGAGAGGAGATAAGATTAATTTGAGGCCACGTGCTCTGGGAGCTCACCCTCCCCTTCCACCCCGACTCACCTGTGCAGGCTTTCCCCACGGTGCGTCCGGTTCTGGGCGCGACAGTCATGGCCGAGCTCAGGCAGGAAGCCATAGTCACGCAGCAGGGCCTGGGCTCCTCTGGCCACTACAGCCACACCAGCTGCCACACGCCGGGCCAAGTCGTCCCGCCAGCCGGCCGAGCGCACCGCGAACAGCCCCGCGGGCAGTGGGGCGCCGCCTGGTAGAAGAAGGGGCTCCCCAGGGGCCCCCGAGCCCCCGCCGCCAGCCAGCTGGGGTCCCACCATGAACCAGACATAGCCAGGCCCAGTGAGGCCGGCTTCCTCCGCGGCCCGGAACACCGGCTCAGCCTCCTCACGAGCACAGAAGAGCAGGCGGATCTGCGCGCTGACACTGCGGAGCTGGGCACCCAGCACGGCCTCACCTGCCCCGGGGTCCAGCGTCAGCGCCCCGCGGTGCTCCCAGCCCACCAGGCTGCCGTCGGTCAGCACCTCGATGTAGGACAGGAAGGCCCGGTGGCCGGGGGCACGCGTGGTCACCGCTACAAAGGACGTCCAGTCGTACTCCTCCAGCACCTCAAAGATGACCTGAAGCTGCTGCTCTGTGGAGGAGCCCAGCTGCAGGAAGGTAGAGCCCTTCTCCTGCAGGGGATGGGGAGGATGTCAGGCCCCCCAGGGGGGACCTCATCTCCCAGCAACTGTTAAGGGGTCCACAGTTCCCAGGGCCAAGGGCAAAACACAGCTCTCAATATGGCAGAATGAAGAAGTTGTTCACCAACCCCCTCACCTTTTCCTCCTGGGAGATACACCAGAACCCACCCCTAAGACTTTCCCCCTCAGCTGAGAGGGAGGTGGCACACGTCTGCAATCCCTGTACTTGGGAGGCTGAGACAGGAGGATCACAGGCTTGAGGACAGCCTCAGCACGTGCCTCTAATCTCAGTACTTGGGAAGCTGGGACAGGAGGATCACAAGTTTGAGGGCAGTCTCAGCAACTTAGTGAAACCCTCAGCAACTTTGCAAGACCCTGTTTAAAATAATAAATAAAATTAGGGCTGGGGGTGTAGCTCAGAGGTAGAACACCCCTAGGTTCGATTCCTGGTTCCCTCTGAGAACAACAAAAACCTCTCCCCCATGAACCTTACTCTCCTCCCTGTCTTAGGGCAGATGAGGAGGGTCCCAGAAGAGAACTCTGAAGTTCTAAGGGATTTACAGAGCCACAGGAGGGAGAGAGCCTGAGTCTGAGTCCCCACATGGAGGATAGCCACCTCCGGTCAAGACCACCTGTTTGGATTTTATATAAATAAGAAATAACCTATTGGTTTGAGCTGCTGAGATTTGAGGGGTTTTCTGTTGGAGCAGCTAACATCACTGTCATTAACACACTTACTATCCACTGAGGGAACTACAGCTCCCAACACGCACCGAGAGGGTCTGTTTTCCTGCCTGCAGTGAGGGAGACTACATTTCCCAGCATGCAGCGAGGGTGCTGAGTGGAGCCGACTTTCCTTTCTTTGATTTTCCTCCTACCTCCTTGCCCCCCTCCTTCCTTGTTTCCTTTGCTGGATCCCCTTCCTCAGCCAGAATTCTAAATGTAGGAGTGCCCTCCTGGTGTTCCCTAGCCTTTTTAATTTAAAATTTTTTTTTTTTTTTTTTTTTTTTTTGCCGGGCATGGTGGCGCACGCTTGTACTCCCAGTACTTGGGAGGCTGAGACAGGAGGATCACAGGTTTGCAGCCAGCCTCAGCTACTTAGTGAGGCCCTCCATAACTTAGTGAGACCCTGTTTCAAAATATAGAATAACAGCTGGGCGTGGTGGCGCACGCTTGTAATCCCAGTACTTGGGAGGCGGAGACCGGAGGATCTGGGTTCACAGCTAGCCTCAGCTACTTGGTGAGGCCCTCCGCAACTTTGTGAGACCGGTTTCAATAAAGGATAAAAAATAGGGCCAGGGGTGTAGCTCGGAGGTAGAATGCCCCTGGGTTCAATCCCTGGTACCGCAAAAAAAAAAAGAAAAGAAAATATATATATAGAGAGAGAATAAAAAGTAGGGCTGAGGCAGCAGCTCGGAGTAGAATGCCCCTTGGTTCAATCTGCAGTAGCGCAAAAAAAAAATTTTTTTTTAACAGGGTTTCACTAAATTGCTGAAGCTGACCTTGAACTTGCCATCCTCCTGTCTCAGCCTTCCCAGTCGCTAGGATTACAGGTGTGTGCCATGGAGTGTAGCCTCAAAAACAGAATTATATTTTTCTTTTTGTGGTACTGAGGATTGAACCCAGGGGCATTCTACCTCCGTGCTACACCCCAGTCCTATTATTTTTTTATTTGGGTTTTTTTTTTTTTTTTTGCGGTACCGGGGGTTGAACCCAGGGGCATTCTACCTCCGCGCTACACCCCCGGCCCTATTTTTTATACTTTATTTTGAAACCGGGTCTCATGAAGTTGCGGAGGGCCTCACTAAGTAGAGAGAGAGAGAGAGAGAAAGAGACAGGGAGAGAGAGAGAGAGAGCTGAGGCTGGCCGCGAACCCGGATCCTCCGGTCTCCGCCTCCCAAAGTACTGTGATTACAAGTGTGCGCCACCACTCCCGGCTTATTTTTTTATTTTGAAACAGGGTCTGGCTAAGTTGTCAAGGCTGGCCTCGAACCTGCTATTCTCCTGTCTCAGCCTCCCAAAGTACTGGGATTATAGGCATGCACCACCACGCCTAACTTCAAAAACAGAATTCTTGACCCCTATTCTCCTAAACTGGCTTCCTGTCTTTCGTCCCCTTTTCACCCTAATGCTCAGGCCCCAAACCTCAATCATCCTTTCCCCCTCCTTCCCTCATGCCCACATCCAGGCCATTTCCAAGTCTCCTCAGCTCTATTCCAAGCATAACCCCAGTTATCTATTCCTCACCACTGCTACTGCCGTCACCACCTTCATTTCTGACATCACTTTCTCTCTTGTCTAGACAACTCTAGCTTTCAACCCATCTCTGCTTCCAGTCTCGCATCTTCCAGTCCATTCTATAAACAGCAGCCAGAGTGATCACTTCAAAATATTAATTGGATCACAGCCCTTCTCTGTTGAAAACCTTCCAATGAATCTATTTTATTTATTTATTTTTGGTGCTGAAGATTGAACTTAGGGACATTCTACCTCCGAGTGACACCCTGCCCTTTTTTTGTGTGTGTGTGTGTGGTTTGGAAACAGGGTCTTGCTAGGTTGCTGAGAGTCTTGCTAAGTTGCTGAGGCTGGCCTCCAACTTGCGGTCCTCCTGTCTCAGCCTCCCAAGTACTGCAATTACAGGCATGCATGCCCAGCTTGACTCTACTTTAGAATCAACACCAAAGTCCTCTCTGAGGCCCACAGGGCCCTGCATGAACTGACCCCTGCTCTCTCTCTGACCTGGGCTCCTGCCACTCCCACCCCCAACTGTCTGCGGCCACACCCTCTTTGCTCTTCCTCAGATACACCAAGCTCCTTGAGGCTTTTTTTTTTTTTTTGCGGTACTGGGGATTGAACGCAGAGGCGTTCTACCTCCGCGCTACGCCCCCGGCCCTATTTTTTTTTTTATGCTTTGTTTTGAAACCGGGTCTCACGAAGTTGCTGAGGGCCTCACTGAGCGAGAGCTGAGGCTGGCCGCGAACCCAGATCCTCCGGTCTCCGCCTCCCAAAGTACTGGGATTACAAGCATGTGCCACCACGCCCGGCTTTGACAGCTTTGCCCTTGGCTGTGGCCCCTCCCAGGGACACTTTCCCCAGCACCTCAGCCTAGCCCCTCCTCATTCCTCAGGTCCAGCTCAGATGTTACCTCCTCAGGGAGGGAGTCTGTTCCCCACTGCCATCTATTGAAGTTCCAGACTTAGTCATTACCGCATCCTGTCAATTTCCTCCAGGAGAAATTTTACTATCGGTGGCTTGTTTTGTCTGTTTCCTTCATTAGAATGCAAACTCTATAAGGCAGGGATTTGTCTTTTTTCTTCCCTCCCACAGTTTTATTCCCCAGAACCTAAAATGGCCCTGGCACAGAATCAGCTCTCAATAAACCTTCCTATAATGTGATGAGAACAGCAAGTGGACTTTCTCCCTGGTGTGTGCCTGTGGTTATGAGTGTAGAGGATAGGACAGTTGTCCTGAGGAGAGGAGGTCTCCCAGCAGGCAACGAGCATCCTAGGGGGACCTCACCCTGCAGCGGGCAGAGGTGTGCTGAGGGGACCACATTCCATTCAGTGGGGTGCAGATGGAGCTGTGAGGACCACCCATTCTTCCAGGGACAGCGAGGGGACTATATGTTCCTGAAGGCAATGGGGTTATATGCTGTGTGGACCACAGTGCCCAGAAGACAGGGAAACAGAGTGGACCACACTTAGCAACGGAGTTATGAGAGACCACATCTCTGGGTATTCCATTGTGGCAGCCAAGAAATAAGAGGTTCTCCTCCCAGGTCTACAAATCTGGCTACAAATCTCTGGACAACATCATGACAAGGAGAACAAGAAAGTTGGACAGAGGACCTTCCCAGAATGCTCTACACAGGAGAAATACCATTCCCAACATGCAACAGTGTCCAGTCACAAAGCCGCAGGCCTTACCAGCAGGGAATTGGCCAATTTAGGTTCCACCCACTCAGGTGGTTCCATCCTCCAGCGAATCCCACCTCTCGGTTCCACTGACTCCACCCCTAATAGGTCCCGCCCCTTATCAGGCACCACCTCTTGGCCTACCTCTTTTCAATCAGCAGACCTTGCTTGGCCCATTTCTCTTCGCTACCAAAAGTCCGCTAAACTGGCCCTTACTGTGCCTCTGGGAGCCAGACCTCTCTCTAGGCCCTGGCCAGCTTCAGCCTCTCCTCTCCCCACCACTGCAGGCTCCTGGCTCTGATCTTTCATTAGCTGAGCCCACCTCTATCATCGGCCTTTGTCCTCCCAGACCCACCCTCTGGATTCCCCGGATTCCCGTTTCCCATACCTTATAGCCCATATGCCCCTTCTCAAAGCCCATTCCCAGGCACTCTGGAGCTAGACCCAGCCCTTTTATTATAGAGCTTAGGCCCCGCCTCCTCCCTCACTGTTCCCGCCCCTACCCTGTTAGCCTCATCCTGAAACACTTCCTAGAGGCCTAGTTCTACCCTTTCCCACCTTTAACTAATGGCTCCTCCCCTCCTCAGGCTCCTCCTTCGCTGGGTGGCTCCATCCTTCTCGGCTGACTTCTAGACTCTGCTCAGCTGGAAGATCCCCTCCCCAGACCCTGTCCTGTCTTTCAGGCCTGATAGGCCTCTTTCTTCATCCGTGTCCCTGCCTTCTTGGCTCCCACCTTCTCTCTAGACTTTACCCCCTTCAGAACCCCATTCCTTTCCAGCTGATTCCTCCCTTGGCTCATCCCAGATCAGCCCTGGCTCTCTGCTGGCTCGCCCCCTCCATTTCTCCAGATCCAGCACCTTCCCTCCACTCTGCCTTTCCGCAGTCGCTCCCCTGAACCATGATCACTGATGACTGGCCTCTCGGACCCTTCTAGATGACTCCCTGGAAGGCCCTCCTCACCCTGTAGGCCACACCCCTCCAAGTCGGCCCCTCTTCTTACCCAGACCCCTACCTACCACGTCCCAGGTGTCGACCTCCAGGACGGCCCCGCCCCCAACCAAGACCCCGCCCCCAACCAAGACCCCGCCCCGCCGCGCGCACCTTGGGCGTGAGCACGAGCGCGGCGCCGCCGTGCACGGCCACGATGGGCAGCGAGGTCTGGGCCGACAGGAAGTCGAGGATGGGCGCGACGGCGGGCGCGCGGGAGTCGTCCTCGAAGACGACGCCGTGCACGCGCAGCCCCGACAGCAGGTCGCAGAGCTGCAGCACGAGGCTGCGCGGGTCCGAGCCGTTGAGCACCAGCGCCACGGGCCGCACGTCCAGGCCCGGGCTGCGCACGGCCGCCGCCACGGCCGGGCCCAGGCGCGCCGCCTCGGCCGCGTACGCGGGCCCCGAGAACACGAGCGCCACGTTGAGCGGCCGCGCCCCGCCGAGGCCCCCGCCCGGCCCGCCGGCCCCGCCCGGCCCCGGCGCCTCCTCCGGGAACGGGCTGGCGCAGGCCAGCGCCAGCAGCAGCAGCATCTTAGCGGGGCCCCGAGGGCCGCCGGGGCCACCGGCGCCGCGCATCGCCTGCGGGCCCCGCCGGGCGGCCTCTGAGCGCAGCCGGGAGAGACACGGGAGGGGAGGGCAGGTGCCGAGACAGGGAGGCCGAGATCCACAGACGAGAAGGCGCAGGGAGCGAGAGACGCAGAGACAGGGAGGAGAGGGAAAGGTTGGGGTGAGCAAGACACAGGGAGGGACAGACAGACAGCATGGAGGGGGAGAGACCACAGACGGAGAGAGGTGGAAGGAGAGACACGGATAGGGAGAGAGAGAGATGGAGGGGAAAGAGACAATGAGAGACAGAGAGTTGCAGAGATAGAAGAAGAGAGTGGGCGATGGGGAGAGGGACAGGCCGACGGGAGAGACACAGAGGTAGCAAGAGAGAGACAGAGGGAGGCACAGAGACCAAGGGAGAGACACAGGTAGAGGGAGAGAGACAGAATGACGGTGGAGAGGGAGGTGGAAGGGAGAGATGGGGACGAGAGCCCAAATAGAGAGGGAGAGGCGTGGGGCGTGAAATGGGGAGAGATGGAGATAGGGAGGAGTGGAGTGTGGGAATGGGGGAGACAAAGCCAGGGGGTGAGTAATGGGGTCAGGAGAAGACACAGAAGTAAGGAGAGCGAAGGCAGGGGGTGATGGGGACGATGAGACACATGGGAAACAGACCCACAGAGATTGGACCAAAATAGGAGCAAGGAAGGGAGATGGACCAGGCAACAGAGATGGTCGGGGAGAAAGCAGCAGGGCAGGGATAAGAGGAGAGATGGCAGGAGAGAAAGAGAGGGGTGGAGAGGCTCAGAGTGACAGAGACAGGGAGAAGAGCGGAGTGACAGAAATTGGGAGTAAGCAAGACCGAGGGAGAGGCAGGGGAGATGCAGAGATAGAAGCGGGAAGGTGGGAGAGATCAGAGACCAGAGAAAGTTGGACGGGGAGAAAGACAGGAAGCCAGAGACAGACCCCACGGCCACCAAGAGACATGCACACACAAGCGGAGGGGAGGCAGACAGAGCAGAGAGAATACACAGGAAGACAGAAATAGCGAGGCGAGGCAGAGACCGAGACCCCCACCAGGGAGGTGCCCAGCACAGACATGAAAGGAAGGCCAGGAAGGCGAGTGGCAGGAGGGAGCAAAAATAAAAGGAAGAAAAAGTGAGGAACAAAATGAGAGAGGGAAAGGGGGTCAGGTGCATGGAGGGGGGAGAGAAAGAGACAAGAAATTAGTGGGGCCCCATGACCTTTCCCCTCACCCCGTCACAATCCCCAGGTTGACTGTGCCCCCCTACTCCTGTCCCTGTCCCTTGATTCTCAATGATAGCATTAGAGAGAGAGAGAGAGAGAGTCACTGGCCAGGCTGGGAATCGGGGTTGGGGGGCACAGCTGTGGAGAGTTGGGGAGGGAGGGGTCCCTGGCTCCCAGCCTGGAACAATTTTGTAAATTAGAGGAAATACAGCGTTGCCTCCAGTGCTCCCTGTTGATACTGGCTGCCTGGGGTGGGTGGGCTGGGAGCCCAGAGTCCCGGGTCTTGGGTCCTGGGTCCTGGGTGTGAGGGAGAAGGGCACTGGAGTCTGGACTCCAAGCACTGGAGCCTGCACTGGGGCTTCCTGAAGGGGTAAGGGTCTGCTCAGGGGAAGGGTTCTCTCTTGGCTGTCAATCAGTCTCCTGTCCGGTTGCCATGGTAGCATAGGCCTCATCCACCCTACAGACAGCCAGGTTGGGGGAAAGGCCCGCACCCCCTCCCCTGCCTGGAGGCCTCTGCCCCTCCCCTCTGCCCACTCCCCCACCTTTCCAGAGATCCTGGGGCCCCTGTCTCCCCAGGGAAGCGGGTGGGGGCCCCCAGCAGGCATCCCTCCCAAATCCTGGCTCCTCCTTGCCCCTCCTCTCTATTGCCCTTCCCCAAGCAGCTGGCTCAATCAGCGCTCAGAATAGCCCCCCCCTCCACCCCAAAATAACCCACAGCTGTGGCCTGGCCCCCGCGGGGTTAACACTGGCTTTCCCCTCCCTTCCTGGTGGCTGCTTACCCCCCAGCCCCTCCTCTGCCTCTCAGACCCACCCCTGCTTGGCCTCTGCTTTTGGAGACCCAGGGTCCTGCTCCCTTCTGAGGCCCAGGAGGGCAGCCCCCAGCCCCACCCTTCTCAGGAGGCTGCAGACCCAGACCTTTCTCATAAGGGGTGCGGAGGCAGTCTCCCATCCCACAGGGACTGAGGGGTGGCATCCCCAGCTGTCCTGTTCCCTGGAGGCCCAATCCCCCGAACCCACACCCCCAGGGATGAGAGTCCAGGCCCCCAATCTCCACCTTCATTCACACAGGCTAAAGAGGCGGGACCCCCATGCCCTGCTCTGTCTGGAGTCTGAGCCCAGCCCTCCTCCTACTTCTCCCATTGAGACTCCTGGGCCTGGCCGTCAGCCCCCACAGCCCCCAGGACTCAGTTCTACTCTGTTCTTTCCTAGGATCCAGAAGTCCCGGCTCCCGCCTTCCTCCAGACCCAGAAGTCCTGGTTTCCAGCTCTGTCCTCCCTTAGAGACCCCCTTTTCACCTCATACCCCATCAGTCCCAACATCTTGGGTGCCCCCAGCTCTGGCCTCCCCAGTCACCCCACTGTACACTGCACAGTCTCTCCCCGAGCTGAGAAGGAGGGTGCCAGAGATTCCTGGGGTGTCCCTGTCTCCGTTGCTCCCCCCATCCATCACAGAAGAGAGGCCACTTTGATTAATAGCTCCCCCCCTCAGTCGTGCTGCAGCCGGCGTCCTGTCCCCCCCACCGCACGCACACAGCCCTGAGTTTCCCACCCCAATCCCTGTGCTTGCAAGAGGCTGGAAGGGCATTCCAGAACCTCAAGGAAGGGGTGGGAGCTCGGGGCGAGGGGTGCCGGGGCCCTGGATGCCCGCAAGGTCCTTGGCAGTAGTATTAATAGCAGACTCATAGCTCTAAGATGGGAGGGGAGAAGGAGAGGAGAGAGGAGAGGGACGGCCGGCATGAGGGAGACCGGTGCAGGGAGGGGGTGCAAAGGAGGTGAGATGGGGGGACACAGAGAGATACGGGGTGTCAGGTATGTGCAGCCAGGGAGAGGAGCAACGTGTCAGATAAATGGGGGGCTTAGGAGGTCTGAGGTGTAGAGACCCAGGAAAAGGGGGCTCAGAGAGGGAGAAAGGGGGTGGAGGAGCTGGGGTGGGGGAGACTTCTGCTTGCCATTCAAGCCCCTTCCCTCCACAGGCCCTTGGGCAACTTTCCCTGTCCTAGATTTGGGGGTCCACATCCCCACCCTACCCCTGCATCCCCTGCCCCCAGCTTACCTTTTCATGACCCTGTTCTGTGGGGGAGATTGCGGGGGGGCCAGGACCGGAACCGGAGTCCAGCGACCCGAAGATTCCGTGGAGGGCTCAGGGAGCCAATGGGGGGGGTCAGGCCCCGGGGTGGCGGCAGCGGCGGTGGCAGTAGCTGCAGCGGCGGCAGTGGGGACCTCTTGCCTGTGCCGGGCTCCTCTTCCTTGGTCCCGACCTGCCCTGTCTGTCCCCCAAGGTTGCGGCCACCCGGATTAGGCGAGGATGAGGCTACACATGTTGCGCTGGAAGTTGGGCCCCGGACATTGCGGAGGCTGTCGGGGTGTCCTCTTGCGGCCCCGACCCCGTGGGGATCCCCCTCCACCCACCCGGGGTGCCCCCTCTGCTGCTTTAGTCCCGGCTCCTCCCCCCATTCGTGTGTCCCATCCCGCCTCTTCCCAGCTCATTCGCACCCCCCCCCTTTGTGCCCTCAGCAATCCCCCCCTCCAGCGTCTGTGTCTGTTTGTCTGTCTGTCTGGGTCACCTCTGAAGCGAGTGGCTGGTGTGTGTGTCTGCGTGAGGGGCGGGAGATTGCCTGCCTGGGGACTGCTGGTCCTTTCCTCGCTTGACCACCTCCAGACCCCCCCTCCGGCGCCCCCACTCTCAAACACAGGCAGAAACACACACATACACACACGCACACACGCACAACCTCACTTCCCTGGGATTCCCCAACACCCCCGGAGCTGGAGGAGGGACACACATGCACCGGGGTCCGATGAGGGCCAGGCTGCCACTGCTGTCAAGGGCTGTTCGGACAGACAGAAGGACCCAGGCAGCCGGGGACACCCAGACACCCGATCGGACCTCAGGCAGGCGGCACAGAAACCAGGTACACACCATCCATGCAGGTTGGGGGTTCAGGGGAAGGACTAGGGGGCCCGCGACGTGCAGGCGGGCAGCTCAGGGTCGGTACAGACAGACCCCTCCTCCCTCAGCGGCCGCCGCAGCCCTCACACAGACACACCCCCCCACAGCCAGCCCTGACACCCGGACACGCATCCTCACCGGGCAGATGGCAGTCGCACGAGAGACCCCTGGGGGCCGGGCGGACCCACCCAGGCCGACACCCCCCAGCTGGGCGCCGGTGGCCGAGGGAGGCTGCGGGCGGAGAGTGGCGGCGCGGCCGCGGCTTGGAGGAGCCGGAGCGGGAGGGACTCGCACACTCGCTCTGTTCTCGCACACACACACTCACTCGGGATGCGATTAACATTCAGTCCCCGTCCGTCCCTGCCGGGAGACCCACAGCCCCCCTCCTGGCCTCCCTGGGGACCCCTCCTCCTGCCAGGGCTGGGGGAGGGGGCCGCCCCCCACCCCAGCTCCCAGCCTCTGCCTTCCTCCTGGGACAAGGGAGTGAGGGGCTGCAAATGGAAAGGGAGGAAGAAGGGAGGGGGGCGGCAGGATTCAGAACCCACGATGGAGACATTAGCTTCGGACCTTGATTCCAGGGCCGGGGGGTTGCGCTCAGCCCCCTCCCCAATTTGAAGCTTGAGAAGCAGGAGTCCTTTCTCTGACTTCAACACCAGCCATGCAAAGACCCGGCATTTGGCTTCTAATGCCCCAGAAGGCCAAGATCACAAACTAGGTCTCCATCATGGAGCCCCAGCCCTCCTCCCTCAGACTCAGGGTCCAGGCCCCCAGCCCTCCTCCCTCAGACCCCGGGGTCCAGGCCCCCAGCCCTCCTCCCTCAGACCCCGGGGTCCAGGCCCCCAGCCCTCCTCCCTCAGACCCAGGGGTCCAGGCCCCCAGCCCTCCTCCCTCAGACCCAGGGGTCCAGGCCCCCAGCCC
>PVJS01051652.1:0-13897 GCA_004027185.1 Glis glis
CTAAAGAGCTAATCAGGAAAAATGGCCAGAGTTTCCCAATGCCTGCACAGGAAGGAGACCCTGTGTCTGGTAGGCTGCAAGTTAGCAACACTGTAGTGCTTACTGCAAAACACCCAAGACAAAAGAAAAAGACTGAAAATAGCCAGAGAGAAGATATATATTACCTGGAAGGGAACAAAAATTAGATTGACTTCACTAGGGCAAAAATGGAAGCCAGCTGGGCGTAGTTGCGCATGCTTAGAATCCCAGTACTTGGGAGGCTGAGACCGGAGGATCTGGGTTCGTGGCCAGCCTCAGCCACTTAGTGAGGCCTCCGCAACTTAGTGAGACCCTGTTTCAAGATAAAGAATACAAAATAGGACTGGGAATGTAGCTTGGAGGTAGAATGCCCCTGGGTTCAATTCCTAGTACCGCAAAAAAAAAAAAAAAGGAAGACAGAAGATAATTGTGTGATATCTTCAAAATGTTTATTTTTTTATGGCACTGGGGATGGAACTCAGGGCGTCTTGCATTCTAGGCAAGTACTCTACCATTGAGCTACATCTCCAGCCTAAAGGAATTTTTTTGGGGGTACTGGGGATTGAACTCAGGGGTATTCTACCTCTGAGCTACACCCCCAGCCCCATTTTATTTTTATTTTTGAAACAGGATCTCACTAGGTTGATGGGAGTCTCACTACTTGCTGAGGGTGTCCTCAAACCTGCAATCCTCCTATCTCAGCCTCCCAAGTACTAGGCTTACAAGCGTGCTGCCACCACACCTGGCTGTAAAAGAATTTCTTCTTCTTTTTTTTTTTTGGCAGTACCAGGGATTGAACCCAGGGGCATTCTACCTCGGAACTACACCCACAGCCCTATTTTATTTTTTTATTTTGAAACAGGGTCTCACTAGGTTGCTGATCATCTTACTAAGTAGCTGAAAATGGCCTTGAATCTGTGATCCTCCTGTCTCAGCCTCCCAAGTACTGGGATTACAGGCATGTGCCACTGTACCTGGCTGTATGTTCAGTTTTTTAATAAACTATAAATCTTTCCAGAGTGGCTTAACCACTTTGCATTCTCACCAGCATGTATCTGTTTTTTTTCTGCATTTTTAGAAGTTTTGAACATTGGATAAGTAAGGATTTCTTTTCTTTTCTTTTCTTTTTGTGGTACTGAAGATTTTTTTTTTTTTTTTTGCGGTACTGGGGATTGAACGCAGGGGCGTTCTACCTCCATGCTACACCCCCGGCCCTATTTTTTATACTTTATTTTGAAACCGGGTCTCACAAAGTTGCAGAGGGCCTCACTAAGGAAAGAGAGAGAGAGAGAGAGAGAGAGAGAGAGAGAGAGAGATGAGGCTGGCCGCGAACCAGGATTCTCCGGTCTCCGCCTCCCAAAGTACTGGGATTACAAGCATGTGCCACCACGCCTGGCTGTACTGAAGATTTAACCCAGGGCATTCTACCTCTGAGCTACACCTCCAGCCCTATTTTATTTTTTATTTTTGAAACAGGGTCTCATTAAGTTGCTGAGGGCCTCGCTAAATTGCTGAGTCTGGTCTCGAACCTGGATCCTCCTGTCTCAGCCTCCTAAGTACTAGGATTACAGGTATGCACTACCACAACCAGCTAAGTAAGTTTTTCTTTTCTTTTCTTTTCTTTTTTGCGGTACTGGGGATGGAATCCAGGGGCATTCAACGTCTGAGCTACACCCCCAGCCCTATATTTTATTCTTTATTTGGAAACAGGGTCTCACTAAGTTGCGGAGGGCCTCACTAAGTAGCTGAGGCTGACCGCGAACCTACAATCCTCCAGTCTCAGCCTCCCAACTACTGGGATTACAAGTATCCGCCACTACACTTAGCTCATATGCTGCTTTAAGTCAGAAAAATATTTACTATTGAATTCACAAAGTTTACATTTATGGAGGCCACTGCTATTAGCTCTCAGTAAAGTCCATTTCTGCTGGGCAGTCACATTCAAAGCTTGGCTCTTGTCAAGAATTTTATAAAGTTTAGCAGGTGGCTCTTCATCAGTTTGGTCTTGGAGGCTTTCGGAGGAATTGTTTTCTGTCTCTACATCATAATCCTCAGAAATCACATGCACTTCTATAGCAATAGGAACGTCTTTGGCGGTGTGGACTTCTATAGGACTTTCCTCTGGAGCTTGCTGGTTGACCAATTTAGGTGAGTCGCACTCCTCATCACAAATTTCAACATCAGCAGATTTTTCTAAAAAAATGAAACAGACTATTATTATACTATTACTAAATAAGACCTATTAGATACAGCTGTGCAAAAAGAAGTTTATGGTATGTACCATTTTTTTCATTGATCTATGCAAAATATGCCAACACTATTAATTAGCTCCCTAACTTGTGGAAAAGGCAGTGTGGTCTAGAATTCTAAGTACAGGACTGGGAGCCAGGTAGTTCTGATTTCTCTTTCTGGCCTGATTCCATCTGCAAATTTTGGCAGATGGAAATTTGCCAAATTTGATGTTTCAGTATCAGAACCATCATCTTTGTTGTCAAAATATTTTGTCTGACTGTCTCATAGAAGAGACACCATAATGATGATCAGGAAAAATTCTATTAGCTCCATCTGCAATTCTGCCTATTCCAGAGGAATTTGAATAATGAGAAGGGTATAAAGTCTTCCTTTTTCTTTTTTTTTTACTATACTCATTCATATCTTTTGTGTGTGTGTGTGTGTGTGTGTGTGTGGCATTAGGGATTAACCCAGGGGCTTTCTATCTCTGAGCTACAACCCCAGCCCTTTTCATATTTTAAATTTTGAAACAGGATCTCCTTAAATTACCACACACTAGCCTCAAACCTGCAATCCTCCTGTTTCAGCCTCCGGAATACTGGGATTACAGGTATGTGCTACCACACCGGCTCATTTATATCTTTTCAACTTGGTATAATTCTTAATACTGGAATGAATAAAAATGAATACTTGAAAGTTTCCACAGATGGTAAAAACTTCCAGTCTCCTAGATCTGCACCCCCTACCTCCACAAATACATAGGAGCAGCTCCCAGGTGACAACAGCTAAGGTGCTGGAGCACGGGCAGAGGGGGACTGAAGGTGTATTTAAGTGCTATTTATTTTGTATAGTTCTCTACATCTTTGCTATATATATGAAATAATCCATTTCAGGGGTTTCCATTCTGAATTGTTAGGGATATAAACTAGTTTTCTTTCTTTTTCTATGTATTAGGGATCGAACCCAGAGGCATTGTACCTCTGAGCTACACTCCCAGCCCTATTTTATTTTTTATTTTGAAACCAGGTCTCACTAGAGGGCCTCACTAAGTTGCTGAGACTGGCCTAGAACTTGCAATCCTCCTGTCTCAGCCTCCCAAGTACTGGGATTACAGGTGTACACCACCATGCCCAGCCCCCACTGAACACTTTTAACAGGTAAATAATGTCATAGAAAAGGGAGAAAAGGGAAATAAAATTATTTTCACAAGGGCTACTTCATATATTAAAGACTATGTGTGTATGTGTGTGTGTGTGTATTTTTTTTTAAATAAGAGAGACATCAAAACTCCAAAGCACCCACTCTCAGATTGTGAAACACCCCTAACATTCCTGCTGACATGTCTAGGCTAATGATAGCTACAAATGTTTTGCTTCATTGTCAGATCATGTTTTATACCACAAAGCTCCCTTCAACCTAAGCATATCAACAGGATGTTCTTTTGCAAAAGGCATTGTTGAATGAAAGTCTTGGCACAGAAAACCTAAGTCACATAAATATGAAGTTGAAGAAAAATCACAAGATGACATCTAGAGAAATATAAATGTGGAGATGGGGAAGAAAAAGAAATGATATAAGGTGATCCTAAGAAATTTGAAGATGGGTGTGATAGTGCATGCCTGTAGTCTCCGCTACTTGGGAGGCTGAGGCAGGAGGATTACTTTAGTCTAGGAGTTTGAGGATAGCTTGGGCAATATAGCAAGACCCTGTCTCTCAAAAAAAAAAAAAAAAAGAAAAAGAAAAAGAAAGAAAGAAAGAGAAAAGAAAGAAACTTGAAGTTCCTAAAAAACTTGGTAGCTACTCTTCATTTGAAATTATTGTCAAAAACTAAGGATGAGTTTTTGAGTTCTGAGTAATGGAAAGTAGAAGGAATCATCAGAGAATCTGATAACAGAAATGCCTTTGTCAGTATGTAAGTAACATCTTTTTTTTTTTTTTGCAGTACTGGGGATTGAACCCTGGGCCATTCTACCTCTGAGCTACACCCCCAGCCCTATTTTTTATTCTTTATTTTGAAACAGGGTCTCACTAAGTTGCAGAGGGCCGAAGTAGCTGAGGCTGGCCGCGAACCTGTGATCCTCCTGTCTCAGCCTCCCAAGTACTGGGATTACAAGTGTGCGCCACATGCCCAGCTTTATAAGTAACATCTTTAAGAGCTCAGAGTCAGGCATGGTGGTGCATGCTTGTAATCCCAGGATTTGGGAGGCTGAGACAGGAGGATCACAGGTTCCAGGCAGTGCACAATAATTTAGAGAGATCCTCAGCAATTTAGTGAGACCATGTTTCAAAATAAAAAATTAGGCTCACTCTGTCTTGAAATGGCCCATGTTCTCCCTTGCATGTGTGTCCCCCACTTTCCTAAATAAATCTCTGTCTTCGTCTCTGAAAAAAATAAAGTAAAATAAAATAAAATAGAGCCGGGCATGGTGGTGCACGTCTATAATCCCAGTACTTGGGAGGCTGAGACAGGAGGATTGCAGGTTTGCAGCCAGTCTCAGCAACTTAGTGAGACCCTGTTTCAAAATAAAAAATAAAAAATAAAATAGGACTGGGAGTGTATCTTGGAGGTAGAATGCCCATACCACCACCAAAAAAAAAAAAAAATAGAACTCAGATATAGTTAAAGAGACACTTGAAGATGGGTTGCTAATTTCCCATAATAGATGTGGAAAACAAAATAAAATAAACCAGGAAGGAATGAAGGGATTACAGCTAGAGCTAGTGAAACGTGGATTTGTGGTTGGCTGGCCTTTATTCGCACATTCACTCATTCAGCCAATCTGTCTTAATCATCTGTGATGTGTCAGGCATGGTACCATGGACATATGGATGAGACGTTGTCCCTGTCTTTTAGGAAAGTACATTCTCCTAGGGGAAGCAGCAATGTAAGTAAATCCTTTAAATATATTCACCTAATTGAAATATAATTCAGAAATTTGTCTGTTAGAGACTGAAACACATAAAAACAAATCAGACTGCACCTGTTTAGGGTGAAGTATGAAAGTTTCTGAAAGAGTGCTATTCACCCTAGTGTTCATGCACCAGTAACAGCTATTCCCCTGAGGGGACAGCACTTCCTGGAACGTTGTTTATTGGATCAATCCAGCAGAGACTCCACTGACCTGGACTTCCATTGATTAAAGTGTCAGGAGATAGGTGTGACACGTGTGCAGGAATGGGAATCCTGACATAGGAGAAGTGAGAAAATTGTCCAGGGCTATTCTGAACCTGTAGTAGTGCTGGTTCAGAATTCTGAGAATATAGAAGGGGGCTTGGTAGTCACTGGAAATAAGTGTCTAGGATTAGGAAAGGAGCCCACATCTGGCTGGTTTTAAGACCAGGAGAAAGTTCAAGCTATGGTTTGCAGAGAGATGGGCGACTGCTTAGGTGCTCCAGGGTACGATGACCATGATGGCGGAGAGGCCAGAAAGAGCAGGTAGAGGTGGAAGAGAAGGGTGTCCTCAGGTGGCTGAGCTGCACCCACAGATACACCAGATGCTGCTTCTGGGCCTCAAGTTCCTGCAGGGCTCTCGATGATTCAGGGCACCCAGTTAGCTCTACCTCTCTGGGACTTGGTGCTTTCCCCACCAAATCTACTGACTCCTTCAGGCATATGGGGAGGACAGAGACTCAACCATGGCCTGCAAAGTTCACCTGGGGAGGGAGGGAGACGGGGAGGAGGTAGGATCAGAGAAGAGACAAGTGAGCGAGAGTGAGACCCCTGCCCACATCTCCTCCCCCAGTGTCGTGGGGCAGCATCTCCTGGGACTGGTGCCACTGAGGTGTGGCCAGGTTGGTTGCAGCAGCAGGGACTGGAGCCACTGAGGTGTGGCCAGGTTGGTTGGAGGCCACGTGCAGCAGGTAGGTGATGAAGATGGTCTCCAGCAGGCCAGCCACCATTAGGGACAGACACCAGGTAGAGGAGACACCTGAGGGCCAAGCAGATGATGGTACCTGGGCAGATTCACGTCTAGATTTTCCTTATGCCTCTTTCCCAAGTGCAGTGTTTTCTAGGAGCCCTTCCCTCCCTAGGTGGAACAGCTGGTTCTCTTGTCCCCTCTGTGTCCCCTGCTGCCCTGGCTTCTCCAGAAAGTGGGAGGGGCCATGCTGATGAGGGGGCGTCACTGGTTGGGACTGAGTCATTCATCCTGAGAAGGAAGAGGTAGCCCGGCAGCAGGGTCATCTTGAATGGGGCACGAGTCTGGTTTTCTGCTGGCAGGTGGAAGCTGAGGGCATTGGTGGCCACCAGAAAGCCACTGGGCACCAGGGGGCTTCTGACATGGCGCCTGGGCCTGTGTCTGATGGCCACTGGAGAGGGAATGGAGAATGCGGCACATAAATTGATGCCAGAGGGCTCAATTTGCATATTGGATTATCTAATCGCTGCCAATGTGCTGTTGGGCTGAACATGGGACGATATCTCTAGGTCACACATAAGTATTTAATTGAGCCCTTCCACATAAATGCCTCCAATTTGTTGTCTAATTTTCATTTATTTTCAAGTGGCCAGAAACACAACAATTTTTAGAATTTTAGGGACAAATGAACCCTTGGGGTCACAAAATAGTTGAATGCTCTATTCTGAGAAGTAGTGCTTATAAAAGTCAGGTCTTCCTCCCTCTGCAGGACAGGGGGAGTGTCTGGGAGCCCGGGAGGCCCTGGAGACCCTGCTTCAAGGCAGTTAGGTAGGGGTGGGGTGGGAAGCAGGTGCTTCACCCTCTGGAGCTTCTTGTTACTTCCCAAAGAGCCTTAGATCAAGAGGAACATCACATGGGTTGGGGATGTAGCTCAGTGGTAGCATGCTTGCCTCACATGTGCAAGGCCCTAGGTTCAATCTCCAGTACCAGAAAAAAAAAAAAAAGCAACATCACAGAGCAACTGGGAGCCCTGGACTCACATAGAACATGATCTGTCCGTACAAATTTGGGGTGGCTTTGTTGATGTTCCCACTCTCCCTGGGCTGAATGATGTTGCAAGACACATCTGTTAGGTCTGTTATCACCCGCATTTCCTCGTCTGTGCCCAGTAGCGTGCTATCCACTGTAAAGGAGGCTGGTCAGCTCAGTGGGGAAGTGTTCCCAAGCCTCCTGCCCACAAAGTTTGATTCCTACCCCACTGAGCTTCTTCAATCTTCTTGGTCCTTTTAAAGCAGGACACTATGGTTTTTGTCAAAGTGGGCAACAACAGGGCTAGCAATTCATATGTGCGTGGGACGCAGCATAGAGATTTTTTTTGTTGTTGAAAATAAGAGTGAGTCAAGGTCATTATGGGAATATTAGATATGACTCAAACATGAGTCAAGAACTTCTGGAGTCATTCCTATTTTCCTTCTCGATTCCCCAGCTGTATAATGTTGTTTTAGTGGAATCAAACCTGAATAGCTCAACATTTGTATAATTACATGCATGCCCATTATGATGATTAGTTTATCCAAATCTGCCATGTGACACTTGGTGGCATTCAATTACATTAACTTTCTGGTTTATCTATGTTCTCTATTAAAGTCAAAATATTAAAAAAAGATTTGAGCTAAAAATTATAGGTGTGTAGCAGCTCAGGGGTAGGTGGGTCTCATTTGGTGTAAGAGCCAAGATATAAAGCAGTAGTTCTTAACCCTTCCATGTGGTAACATCACCTGGGGAGATAAAAACTAACCCTGCCACATTCCATGTGCTAGCTTTGTACTGCTGTGACAGAATACCTGAGGACCAACTTAAAGGAGGATATACTTATTTTGGCTCATGGTTTTAGAAGTTTCAGTCCATAGCTGCTTGGCCCCATCACAGTAGACTTGTGGTGAGGCAGAACATGATGGAGGGGAGCACATGGTGGAGCAAAACTGCTCATCTCATGGTGGTGAGAAAGGAGAGAAAGAGAGAGTGGGGGAGCGCGCCAGAGGCTGGGGATAAAAATATACCCTTCAAGGTCAACCCCCACACACATAGCATGACCTACTTCCTCCATCTAGACCCCACCTCCTAAAGGTTGTGCCATCTCTGAATAGCACCACAGGCTGGCAACCAAGCCTTTAGCAATGGCATGAAGGGGCATTTCAGATTCACCTGGAACAGTTAAATTGCAATCTCTGAGGTGGTGTGCAGTTAATTGTTTTTTTTGTTTGTTTGTTTGTTTTGCAGTTCTGGGGATTAAACCCAGGGGCGTTCTACGTCTGAGCTACATCCCCAACCCTGTTTAAATTTTTATTTTGTAAAAGATCTCACTAAGTTACTGAGAGCCTCACTAAGTTGCTGAGGCTGACTTTAAACGGGTGGTCCTCCTGTCTCAGCCTCCCAAGTACTGGGATCACAGGTGTGTGCCACCAGGCCTGGCTCCTGAAAATTCTTTTCTTTCTTTTTTTTTTTTTGTGGCACTGGGTATTAAACCCAGGGGCATTCTACCTCTAAGTTACACCCCAAACCCTATTTTAATTTTTATTTTGAAAAGGATCTCACTAAGTTTCTGGGAGCCTCACTAAGTTGCTGAGGCTGGCTTCAAACCTGTGATCCTCCTGTCTCAGCCTCCCAAGTACTGGGATCACAGGCATGCACCACCACACCCAGCTCCTGAAAATTTTTATCTAAAATTCATTAGGAAGTCTCTTCATGCCTGGCTCAGTTACTGATATTTTTTAAAAGTTGTAGTAAGTAGCCAGAGTTGAGAAACTCTGATCTAAAACCTTCCCTAGAAGATGGTGACAGAGTAAGGACCCCTAGATGAGCCTATCTCTAATTCGTCTCGGGGGCTCCGAACTGAGCAACATTTCACATCCCATACTACCTTCATGGGAGATGGGAAGTAATATTTACAAGGCCACACTTTAACACAGAGACTGAAAAAGGAAAAAAAAAAAAAGGCAACCAACCAAAGACATGAGAACAAAAGCCGAGGATCTGCCACGGACTGAGTCCGGGGTCTGACAGGAAACCTTGGAGGAACCAAAAGCTTATAACCAGCAACCTGAGACTGACTTCGCAGACACTGAGACCACTAGCCACAGAATTCCACAGTCATGTGACGACAGATCAAAAAGGAGGATCACAGCCACTTCCCCAGTCCATCGCCAACCTATCCACCGCGCATCCGCCGGGCAACAATGGTTGAGTGCAGCATCCCACAGGATATCTGAAAAAAGCCCCCCTCCAAATAAATAAAAAATAAAAAAGAGGGGGTGGGGACACCAGCAAACTGTAGCTGCAACCACACACAAAACTCTGAGGATAACAGCAGGTCTGAAAACTACAGACCAACCCAGCAATCTTTGTTGAGAATGCGGAATCCTGCACTAGGGCTGAGTTTGGCCCCAGAGAATTCTGCGGCCCAGAGCAGGCAGAGTCAAAGGGAGTGGATCTGGGGAGAGTTCTGAGGCCTGTGCTTGTTCTGGTTTTGCTCCCAGTGACAGCCCGCCTTCCGTGCAAATGGAGAGAGACCAGGGAGACCCTGGGGAGAGCGGTGAGGCCTGTGCTTGCTCTGGTTTGGTCCCAGTGACACCCCTCCTTCTGTGAAAGCTGAGAGAGACCAGGGAGAGGCCCTGGGGGAGAGCGCTGAAGCCCGTGCTTGATCTGGATTAGATCCCAGAGACACCCCGCCTTCCGTGCAAGCAGAGAGAGACACAAGGACAGGGTCCCAACCACTGCTAGAGACCAAGAATTAGTGCTACAAATCGACATCATCGCTACAGATTACCAAGCAAGAAAGAAAGCACAGAACGTGCTTGAGAATCTACTATAATAAGTGGGCTTTAAATGGCTGAAAGTATCCACGCAGACCGAGGAGGGCAGCAGAGGCGAAGTGGAATGGTTACCCCCCTTTTTTTTCTATTTTCTCCCTTTTGCATCATCAACATATATATATTCTTCCTATCCACCGTCATGTACTATATGTCCCTCTGTTTTTTTGTTTTGTTTTGTTTTTGCGGTACTGGGGATTGAACCCAGGGGCATTCTGCCTCAGAGTTACACCCCCAGCCCTATTTTTTATTCTTTATTTTGAAACAGGGTCTCACTAAGTTGCGGAGGGCCTCACTAAGTAGCTGAGGCTGGCCGCTAACCCAGATCCTCCGGTCTCAGCCTCTCAAATACTGGAATTACAAGCGCGAGCCACCACAACTGGCTCCTCTGTTGTTGTTGTTTTTTTGTTTTTAATTAGTGCATTGCAATCATACAACTTGAGGGATTTCAGGGTGGTTGACATACATGTACTCATCAGTCAATTAGACCTCCCCAGTTCCCACCCCCTTGCCTCCCCCCTCCCTCCTTCCCCTTTTTCAGCATAGTAGTTGACTTTGATATCTTTGTGTATGTCTGTCCAGTTAGTTCACTGCCTTCGCTCATCTGAGGTTTTCTCTCTTTGGAGTCCCTCCAGTGCAGGGTTGTGGCTCATCCTCCCATGACCTCAGCACTGGGGTACTCTGGGGTGGGGCCAGGGGCTCGCCCACCCTGGATCCCCAGGTCCGGGGGGCGGGGGTCTCCGGGGGCGGGGTTGAGGGCTAACCTGCCCCGCGTCCCCAATGCCAGGGTAAGGGGTTCTCCGCGGCCAGGGCCAAGGGTTCACCCGCCCCGCGTCCCCAGCGCGGTGGGGGGGGTCTCCAGGGGCGGGGTCAAGGGCTCACCCACCCCACATCTCCAGCGCCAGGGGTGTCTCCGGGGGCGGGGCCAAGGGCTCACCTGCCCTGCATCCTCAGCACCCTGGGGAGGGGTTCTCTGGGGGCGGGGCCAAGGGCTCACCTGCCCTGCATCCCCCGCGCCCGGGGTCTTTGGGGGCAGGGCCAAGGGCTCACCTGCCCCATGTCCCCAGCGCTGGAGGGAGGGGTTCTCTGGGGGTGGGGCCAAGGGCTCACCCGTCCTGCATCCCCAGCGCCGGGGGTGTCTGGGGGTGGGGCCAAGGGCTCACCCTCCCCG
The DNA here is from genome assembly GCA_004027185.1 of Glis glis. Classification (NCBI taxonomy): domain Eukaryota; kingdom Metazoa; phylum Chordata; class Mammalia; order Rodentia; family Gliridae; genus Glis; species Glis glis. Next base: position 11,148 of record PVJS01051652.1, read on the forward strand.
TGTCCCCAGTGCCGGGGTAGTCCGGGGATGGGGCCGGGGGCTCACCCACCCCGTGTCCCCAGTGCCAAGGGGTTCTCTAGGGGGGGCAAGGGCTCACCCACCCTGTGTCTCCAATGCCAGGGGTCTCTGGGGGCAGGGCCAAGGGCTTGCCAGCCCTGCGTCCCCAGTGCCGGGGGAGGGGTTCTCTGGGGGCGGGGCCGAGGGCTCACCCATATCGCGTCCCCAGTGCGGGGGATCTCTGGGGGCGGGGCCGGGGGCTAACCCACCCGTGTTCTCAGTGCTGGGCCGCTGGGGAGCGTGTCATGTCTCATCTTCCTATGTCCTCAGTTCTGGGGTGTTCCAGAATGGTATTGGGCTGTTTGTGCGGGGCTGTGACTCGCCAGCTCGTTTTCTCAGAATTGGGCTGCTCCTGTGTATGGCCACCTCTTCTTTGTCTCTTCTCATTGCACTCGTTGCGGGAGCAGAGGCTCACGGCCCACCCCTTGAAACCATCATCGTTGTAGGTGTGGGTCTGGATTGACTTGAGTTTCATCATGTTCCAGAGTTGATTGGTTTCAATGGTGGTCTATAGTCGCTGGTTTCACAGGGATCTGCTGTCTCTTTGCTGTTGGTCTCTGGGAGTCGCAGTGTAGGCGTGGCCCCACATAAATGGCACCTTTGCCTCCTCTCTCCACTTTCCAGGTGAAATGTGTGGAGTTCTGTTTAGCCCCCCACTCTGTCCTCTGCCTCGCACTCTGCTGCTCTTCAGCTCTCTTTGTTTTGTTGAGTTTTGTCTGCCCCACTTTTCTTGTTAAACAGTCTTCCTGCTGGCCGATTTCTGAGTTTCAGAGTGCTGGGAACATGCTATCTCCCTTTATCTCACTCACCCATACTCTTGTTGGGCTGTTCTGGGGGGCCATGCCATGTCCGTCTGTGTCCTCAGTGCTGTGGTGTTCTGTGCCGGTGCTAGGCTACTCCAGGGGGGCCGTGTTTCACCCACTCATTTTCTGTGTTGGGCTGCTCCTATGCCTGGCTACCTCATCTATGTCTCTCCGCATTGCTTTCTTTGTGGCGGCTGAGGCTCATGTCCCACCTTTTGCAGTCATCGCTGTTGTAGGTGTGGATCTGGTTCTACCTAGGCTTCAGCAAGGTCCAATGTTGACTGCTTTTGATGGTGGGTTATAATCGCTGGTTTCACAAGAATCAGCTGTTTCTTTCCTGGAGGATTCCGGGGGCCATGGTGCTGGCGTGGCTCAGCCAAGATGGTGCCTTTGTCTCTTGCCACGGCCTTGCCTCCTACAGAGTCTGCGTGAACCTACATGCATGACGTGGCAAAAGCTTCAAGGAAGTATGCCCCTAGAAAAAGGTGTCCTGGGTCTTGGAATTCTCACTCCTCTGGAATTATGTCTGTCTCCTGTTTTGGTGAAATGCTTTCTCAGCACTAGATGGAAAGTTAAGGCTGAAATTCACAGGATAAAGCTTTGTGCAGCCCCCTGAGCAGTGGCTGGTAGTCAATGACGGGTAAAATTTTCTCAAGATAAGTCAACCTAAGACAGGACATGGATAAAATCGTATCTATGCTCCAATGACGGGTAAGGCTTATTCTTTGGAGAAAATTACCTAAGACAGGCACAGTCATCTGCGCCTCAACTGGACAGTTGTTGGCCTTATTTTTAAAATAAATAAAACAGGGGGAAATGTGGGGAGCCATTTCTTTGGCTTCAGGCTCATAGATGCAAACACAGCCTTGAGAGGTATAAGCTTTGCCAAACAGGACGATTAAGACTTATTAAGAGTGCTATACATTTCTATAGCTAAAGGCTATCTGAGGAGAGACTTGATTGTTCTTCAATCCAGGAGGTGCAGATGACCTCACCCACCTAGGGGACATGACTCCCAGATGCAGGCGGAGGAGGAAGGTGGCCTGGCAAGATCCTCTATGTTCTTCTCTCTTTGCTGTAACCTTCTTGTCAATGATTCTCTTTAATAGGTATGGCTCAGTGAGTACAGTGTTCTTTTGCAAATTATCAACTGTGCCCTATGAGTAAAACAGACGAATCTTTCCCAGGAAGTCAAACTCATAAAAATGTAACTTTGGCCCAAAACACTCCCGCACTCTTGCTTACATTAGCCCAGAAAAAACAGAGAAAGGCTCAAGGACAGTTGTAGATGAGTTAACAACAGAAAGAACTTTTTGTGGAAACTTCATGGATATGATTTTGGAGATGGTCTAAAAAAGATTTAGAAATTTGGAACAAAGGAAATTATAAAAGTTTATAGTAAGAGAGCGATAAAAGGCACTATGTTACACTTTGAACTCTTGCTCTGTAGCTATAACCCCAATTCTCATCAAAAATAGTCCAAATGCCAAAACCAGGTCTAGCAGTCACCCACGGCATTATGCCAAATGAGACGTATGCTCTGACGATTTGCACTGTTACGTCTAGCAGCCGCCCACAACAATATACCAAACGACACGTATACTCTGATGAATTATACTGTTACGTCTAGCAGCTGCCCACGACACTATGCCAAATGCTCTGACGATTATCTGCTCTCATAGCTTTGCACTGTTATTTCTTAAAAAACATTAAGATTGTATAAACCACAAGCATGAACAATCAGCTGATGATGTATTTTGTTTCCTTAATCATTGTATATAAAATCCTTGCCTAAAGCTTTGCAAAATACACTCAGATGCAACCTCCTTGAGTTGTGTCTGTTTGTCACTCATCGCCGACTCCTTGCCCACCTTCCCGAGACCCCTGTCC
>PVJS01051653.1:0-13897 GCA_004027185.1 Glis glis
AAAAAAAAAAAAAAAGGAACAAAGAAAAGGCAAAGGCATTATACTGGTACACATAGTTTTTAAAGACACCAATTAAACCGCAGGTCTTGTGGTGAAGGACCACAGGCCATGTCTTTGAATCTTATTTTTTTTGTATGGTACTGGGGATTGAACCCAGGGTCATTCTACCTCCGAGCTACACCCCCAGCCCTGTTTTTTATTCTTTATTTTGAAACAGGGTCTCACTAAGTTGCGGAGGCCTCACTAAGTAGCTGAGGCTGGCCGCGAACCCTGATCCTCCCTCTGGTCTCAGCCTCCCAAGTACTGGGATTACAAATGTGTGCCACCACACCCAGCTAACAAAGGGCCTAGGTATGACAGGCCTGAATGCGTGCTTAAACTAATAAGTCAAGGAATAAAATTATGTGTGAAAGTCAAGTAAAACCTTGATGTTTTGAGGGTCAGAATTATGTAATCAAACAATGTTAGGTACTAAAACATTGAAATGGTCTTTCACTTTAAGAAAAAGTTGATTTTAGTGGATCTGATTTTGAAATTGCATGTCCCCTTCTAGTTAAGTGAAATTTCCTGTGCCAACAATGTAGGTGGAATCTTTTCACATCTCCAGGTAAATAATTTAGACCCACTATACTATATTTTCCTCATTTTTAGAACTGGTTTTACTAAATTATCTGAAGAGTTGCCATATTTTTAACTCAATTTACATAAGCATAGACGCAGTTCTGTTTGCTAAGTTATTTGGACCAACTCTTATATGTGTCACAAATTTCCCACTACTATCAGCAAGCACTTATTATGTTCTTACTGTGTACAAAGCAGTTCCAAATTTTGGTGCCGTTGTAGAAAATATATCTCCCTTGGAAATTCACCTAGTGGACATCATTTAGGATAAAAAAAAGTAATTTGCATGGACTAGCTTTTCTCAGGTTTATCTGTAATATAAAATTTGGGAAATTAGGGACAGAAAGAAATGGTATATAAACTGTCAAATCACTTTGGATATTTGAGAACACTATAACACTTGGCAATGTAAAATTCTATTTGAGCTATCATGATAGAAGTAAAACTGTGTGACTATGGAGGAGAATGTTCAAAGGGAGACTGAAAAAATATTAGATTGGTTGAGAGCTTGTTTGGAGGTTCTAGCAGGGGAGCGCAGCTACTCGTGTACCTTTGACCGAAGACCGGTCCTTCTCTATTCGGGGAAGGTCGTCCTCTTCGACGAGTGCACAGCTTCGGGAGGGACGCACGTGGAGCGGTGAGGGAGGAAGGGGACACCCGCCTAGCCAGCCAGATCAGCCGAATCAACCCTGGCGATCAATGGGATGACAGATGTCGCAGCCAGATCGCCCTCACATCCTAGATTGGTTGAAATAAGGGTAGTCATTGTTTATTTTTAATTGCTTTATGGTCTCAAACCTCCTGTCTCAGCCTCCCAAGTACTGGGATCCTGAGCATACACCACCATGCCTGGCTAAGAAAGGTGTGCTCTGTTGATATACATGGCCTGAATCCTCGAGGAGCTTGGCTTAATTGTAGGAAGAGAGTACACTTATTCATGAATGATAACTGATGCTCTCGGCTTTACATGATAAGAGTGGAGGGAATACCATGGACAATAAGAATTTTAGTTCTAACATTTTTCCTCTGTGCTCACATTTCCATCTCGTGGGACATAGGCGAAGTGGTCCATTCTGATTCCATCAGACACAAAGGGGGGATTACGTGAGGATCCGCATCCCCGGCGCATCACTCCCCATTTCCAGCCTATTTAGTTTCCATCCGCAAATCCATTGGGTACTTCTATTACACAGTGGCTGATTTTCCAATTTAAACCATATTCATTCATATTTTACTCAGCTCTGTTTTGTTCTAGAAAGAAATAGTCTTCAGGATAAGACTTAACGATCACTGCTAATTAAACTTTTACAAAAATTCTGCTTAATTCTCCTGATGTTTACATTTGCATAGGGAATGGAGGATGTTGTACTTTGGTAATATTCTTGAGGAAATATGATCGTAATCACTGGAGAGAGGGCTAATTTTCCAGTCTACCCTTGAAGTAAAGGTTGGTATTTTATGACTTTGTCCAGTTAGACCAGAAGGCTGATGGACTGAGCTCATAGTCTGATTCTATGTGGCCATGTTAAGCTTAGATGCTCTGGAACCTTACCTATCTAAAATCATGTGCCCCTATAATTCATACACTGAACACCTGACCAAATAATGGTATTTGGTGATGGAGTGTCTGGGAGATAATTAGGTTTAGATCAGGTCATAAAGGTGGAGGCCCTCATAATAGGATAGGTGTCCATATAGACACCAGAGTGCTTGCTTCCTTTCTCCCATAGCCTTGTGAGGACACAGCCAGAGGTGGCCCTTTTACATGTGGTCACCATACACCTAAGAATCCCTTCCTCCTCTTCCTTCTTTCCCTCAAGCTATCTAGATATTCTCACACAGATATGGCAACTGCAGAGTTAATGTCTACCTACCATTTTTAATTTCAGCCCTGCATATAGGACAAGGAAAAAAAAAACCCAAGAAGCTTTTTCTTTTTTTTATACTTTTATTGGTGCATCCTTATAGCCTCACATCATAATGTAGTAAATAGTGATAGGGACATGCATTCACACGGCAGTTGGTGAGTCCTCCCCACTCCCTCCCCAGTGCTCCTCTTCCCCATACGTGATACTGAGATTGACATTGGTCTTCTCACACGTGTACATAATGTCAATGGAAGTGATCCCTTCATTAATTCTCCCTCTCCCCCCAACCCTCCCCGAGACCACCTCCCTCGCTCCACTGGGGTTTCTCCACCATTATCTAAAGTCCCTCTTGTATCCTGACTACTCCCTAGCTTCCACATATAAGAGAAACATATGACCCTTCACTTTCTGTGACTGGCTAATCTCACTTAACATAATGTTCTCCAGGTCCATCCATTTCCTGCAAATGACATAATTATGTTCTTATTTATTGCTGCGTAGAATTCCATTGTGTATATCTCCCATAATTTTGTAATCGATTCATCTCTTGATGGACACCTAGGTTGGTTCCATAATTTGGTTATTGTGAATTATGCTGCTATAAACATGGATATGCATGTATTGCTCTAATTTTCTGATTTTAGTCCCTTTGGAAAGATACCCAGGAGTGGTATAGCTGGATCATATGGTGGATCCATTCCCAGTTTTCTGAGGAATCTCCACACTGATCTCCATAGCAGCTGCACTAATTTGCAATCCCACCAACAGTGTATGAGAGTTCCTATGTCCCCACATCCTCGCCAGCATTTATTGTTATTTAACTTTTTGATGGTTGCCATTCTGATTGGGGTTAGATGGAATCTCAGCCTAGTTTTAATCTGCATCTCCCTGATTGCTAATGATGTTGAACATTTTTTCATGTATTTATTGACCATTTGATTTTCTTCTTTTGTGACGTGTCTATTAAGTTCAATTTCTCACTTCTTGATTGGGTTGTTTGTTTTTTTAAGTGTTGCTTTTTTAATTTATTTTTATTTTATTTTTTGCGGTACTGGGGATTGAACCCAGGGGCATTCTACCTCTGAGCTACACCCCCAGCCCTATTTTTTTATTCTTTATTGTGAAACAGGGTCTTACTAAGTTGCAGAGGGCCTCACTAAGTAGCTGAGGCTAGCCGCAAACCTGCGATCCTCCTGTCTCAGCCTCCCAAGTACTGGGATTACAAGAGTGCGCCACCACACTCGGCGTAAGTGTTGCATTTTTAAGTACTTTGTATATTCCAGATATTAGTCCTCTATCAGAGGAGTAGCTTGCAAAGATCTTCTCCCATTCTGTTGGCTCTCTTTAGACTCTTGATGGTTTTCCTTTGACAAGCAGAAGTTTTTAGTTTAATGCCATCCCATTTATTAATTCTTGATTTAATTTCCTGAACTTTGGGGGTCTTACTGAGGAAGTTTCTACCTGTGCCTATATGTTGGAGTGTTGGACTTATACTCTCCTCCAGCAATTACAAAGTCTCCGGTCCAATTTCCAGGTCTTTGATCCATCTTGAGTTCACTCTCATGCAGGGTGAGAGAAGAAGCTTTATAATGTAGGTATTTTAAAGACAACCTTAAAATTAGTTGAGTGATTGAGTCGACTCAATGAAATAAGCTTTCATACAAATTCATATATACATATATACATATATACGTATATATGAATTTGTATACATACTCATATACAGATACATATAAACTCAGATATATCAATAGCTAACACATTTTTATAAGCAGTGGGACTCATTATTGTCTCTGATCTCCTTTTGCAGTTCTGATACTGGGTCATGTACCTCTGATCCTCTTCTTTATGTCATGTAGTCCCTTATTTTTGTCAGCTCTTAGTGCATGTACAGGAGAGCTCCGCTGTAGGTCAGTTCTTCAGCGCTGGGATCCAAACCCGCCTGAGCACCAGTATCAGCACAGCGTGGTCCCACCAGTGCTGATCTAAGCACGGGGCTGCTGCAGGTTGCTAAGAGTCAGCTAGACACATGTTTTCTTCATTCTGATGACTCTTGCAGATATCTGAGCGAGATTCTGTGTAAGAAGATTTTCTGCCCTTCATTAAGGTTCCTGAGAGGCACCTGCAGTCTATCATCCCAGGAAGGATTTCCATCCACTGTGGATTTCTGTCTGAATCTATGCTCTGTGAAGTCTCTGATTCATGCTGTGCCAGCGGGAAGACTTCATAGGATTTGAAGAAGAAAGAAGAAAAGAGCAACTTCTGGGGTTGACAAAAACTTGAAATAGTCTTGGTGTTTTATACTTCTTTTGTTTCAATGGGAAATATTTCCCTTGATGAAGTGACCTCACAGCTGTCCCTCTTTAATGACATCAAATCCACGGTGCGAGTGTTGTGCTTTCAAATGCAGCGTTTTATTTCATGCCTCTAACATCAGTGTCAACTAGGATGTTGGAAAATTCACATTTTTACAGAAGAGGACATTGAGGTGTGGGCTATATTTAGCCTTGACAGCATAAATGGCCAAATTAATGCTAGCGGCAGCAACAACTTAAGTGCAGTGTTGGAGCACTGCTCTCGTGAGTCCGTAGGTAACTGATGTGAAAAGAATGTTCATATATTAAGATTTTAGAAATGATTGGTTGCTTGTGAAATGTGATTTTAAAGATGATGCTGGTAATTAAGCATCTGTTTTAGTCCTAATTACATGCTTCTGACTTCCTTAATTTCTGTTTATTTTTACGTCTTCATCATATTGCCTTCAGCTGTGTTTTTTTTTTCTTGCTGTTGTTTCTACTCTTTATTTTCCGGTTTGCCTCCGGCAATATCTTGTACCTACAGCGCTTTATTATGTGACTTACTAGAAGCCATCTAGAAACCACTATTCTCTTCCCTCCTTTGGAACTTGTTTTCTTGATGTGTGCAAAAGAAAGCTGGAATCCCTGGACAGGATCGTGGAGATGATTTTTGAAATAAGCAACTGTGTCTTATTTAATTTTGAACTCCTTGAACATCCTGCATGGTATTATGTGGACATATGATAAGGCATGGGTTTTTTTGTTTTGTTTTGTGTGTGTGTATGTGTGTGTAGAGGGATATATGGAGGATTGAACCGGGGCATTCTGCCTCTGAGCTACATCCCCCAGTCAAATTTTATTATTTTTATCTTGAAACAGGATTTCACTAAGTTGCAGAGGGCCTCACCAAGTTGCTGAGGCTGTCCTCGAATCTGCAATCCTCCTGTCTCAGCTTCCTAAGTACTAGGATTACAGGTGTGTGCCACCACACCCAGATTGATGAGGCTTGTTGAATGAATGTTTAAAGGAGAAAAGAACAAGACCAGTAATTAGGATTTGCACCCTTCAATCAAAAATTAACAAAAAAATAAGAGAAGACAGAAATAATAATCATAAAATGATGGGAAATATTCATAAAAATCTATTCTTTATCATTATTGTACATAAAAGATTAAGCTGTCAAAGAAATTTAGATTGAAATGACAAAATATTTCAGCTTACACTTTATGTAGAAAAATAAATATGATATTTATTTACTTATTGAATGTATTCATGGATTTATTAAACAATGAACTACTCTGTTAAAGTCATTTTGATAGGTGCTGGGCTATGATGGTGAATAAAAACAGATAAGGCTTTTGTTTTCAGACCAGAGTGTGTGGACTACTGGGCTGTAAAGAGACTGAATGATGGCAGTGTGCGGCTCAGGGTCCTTTGGACTGTGCTGTGGTTTGGATGTGGAATGACTCCCCAGGGCTCAGGTATTGAAGGCTTGGTCACCAGCCAGTGGCGCTATCGGGATGTGGTAAATCTTTATGCGGTGCTGTCCACTGGGGGGCACTGGTAAAATCTTTATGAGGTGCTGTCCACTGGGGGGGCGCTAGTAAATTCTTTATGAGGTGCTGTCCACTGGGGGGCGCTGGTAAAATCTTTGTGAGGTGCTGTCCACTGGGGGTCGCTGGGTTATTGGGATGTGCCCTGGAAGGAGATATTGGAACCCTGGTCCTTCCTCTCTCTCTTGGCTTTCTGGGCACTATGAGGTGAGCAGCTTTGCTTCACCATGCACGCCGCCATGATGTGTTGGCTCACTACAGGTCCAAAGAGATGGGCCAAGTGACCATGGACAGAAACTTCTGAAATCAGCAGCCCAAATAAACCTTTCCTCTTTTTAAGTTGCTTTTTCTCAGGCATTTTGTCACAGCGACAGGACACTGACTAACACATCTGCCTGATGGGAGATGTACAAATGTGAGTCTGAAAGATGAATAGCATGATTCCCTAGATTTTTTTGTCCTTATGATGTTATATCCACAGCCTTTGAGGAACCGTGTGGAGTAGATAATCTACATCAGAATACATTGTTTTTTCAAATTTATTTGACTTTCTTACCTGTACGATTAAAATCTAAAATAATAATTAACACAGTCATTGCCAAGACTAAATTGTCAGCAATAAAAAGGATGATTCATTTCCCCAAAGAATGAATCATGTAAAAACAGAAAATCTGAGTTTAATCACCAGTCAACTGCCACTTTGATAAGAACCACCTCTAGAGAGACAACTGTACAACGCAAGTCACTATCAGTGTTGTTTTTGACTCTATCTTTTACAACACTAACTCAACCCTGATCCCCGAAGTGATCTTCCCTGTGGTGATAGTTCGTGCTGGGGATTATTAGGCCAAAGTTCAGACACAAGCAACAAAGATAAAGCAACATATCTTTGAACTTTGATATGCTGCTGCTTCTCCATGATAGAAATTTAGTTTCACTAAGGGGCGAGTGAAATGACACCAGGCCAAAAGAAAAAAAAATCATGATTCAGAAGGAGGCAGAAAGGATAAAAGAAAAACCATTAAACACTCAGGAACCATGAAAAAAGTTCAAGAAAGTGTGTTAATACCATCTCAGCCAAAGGAGTCCTTCTTGACATCTCTTAATGCCTAACCTGGAGGGTGTGATCTAGACCATACACAAAGTAATAATTTTGATCATTTACATATAAATAGTCGGGTAAAGTAGAAAGGTAGCATGTCTGACACTCTAGTTTATCTTGTGAGTAAATATTTTCTCACTTTTCCCCTTTATGCTCATGAGGTCAGGCAGTTGGAAAAGAGTTATTGCAGGTGTTAAAATAGATTCTGAGACCTAATTTAAAGGTTCTCATACGTTAGTGTCCCATCCTAGTCTGCAGTTAAGACAAAAAATCTCTTCAATATAAGGAGGATGGAAACACTTAAAAGTTGGTATTTGTGCTCATATTTCTTGTGTGTGTATGTGGGGGCATTGGGGATTGAACCCAGAAGCATTCTACCTCCAAGCTACACTCCCAGCCCTTTTATTTTTTTTATTTTGAAAAAGGGTCTAGGTAGGTTGTTGAGGGTCTCACTACATTGCTGAGGCTGGCCTCGAACCTGCAATCCTCCTGTCTCAGCCTCCCAAATACATGCACCACCACACTTGGTTTGAGCTCATAATTCTAATTTTGGGAATCTGTTGGTTCTGTCTTCCACCCAGACTCAGAAGAAAGGGAGAGCACTGTAGAAGCTGCTCTCAACCGTTCAATCCCAGCTTAGTTTCTAACCTCTAAATGCAAAAATCACACAAATCTCCTTTTAGCTCCAGGCACCAGGCACCTCTTTAGAGAAGCCTAAAAATTTCAACTAATCAATGTATAATTTGCAGCTCAAAAATGAACTATGATTACACAAACAAAGCAAATGGTATCCAAAAAAAAAACTAGAGTTGGAATGTCATGTTTTGACAAATAAGATTTTGTGCATTCTTCCCCTAATTTCTCCAAAATAGACTTGGAACATAAGACAATGAAAAAAAGTGCACTTTGTTCAAACCTTAAAATAGCAGAAGTCGTCACTGAACGATGACTCTGAAAGTCTTGAGAGAAATACATTTGGTATGAATAAAATGTTGGTTTCATAGTAGACAGCAAAATAAAGACATTATAAATGTTAAGGGAGGATTTTAAAACACTGTAGATGATACAATCCATTCTCGTTTATTTTTTCTTTTCTTTTTTGGTACTGGGCATTGAGCCCAGGGACAATCTACCTCCGAGTTACACCCTCAGTCCTATTTTATTTTTATTTTGAAACAGGGTCTCGCTAAGTTGCCTAGGGCCTTGCTAAGTTGCTAAGACTGGCCATGAACTTGCGATCCTCCTGTCTCAGCCTTTCGAGTGCTGGGATTATAGACATGTGCTACCATGCCCGGCTCCATTCTCGTTATTTATGGATACCATATCTGCAAATTTTCCAGTTTAGTAAAATTTATCTGTAACCCCCAAATCAGTACTTGGAATGTTTTGTAATTTGTTCATAGACATGTGTGGAGTAGCAAAAAAATTCAAGTCACTCACGGTACCTGTTCCCAGCTGAGGTAGCACATGTTCCCAGCTGTGGTAGCACATGTTCCCAGCTGAGGTAGCACATGTTCCCAGCTGAGGTAGCACATGTTCCCAGCTGAGGTAGCACAGGCTGGGATCTGCTTCCTTGGTCCAGCTCTCATGTGGTAAACAGGCGTCCTTGTTGAGGTCTACAGAGTGTCAGGATGTCTACATTTTTGTGCGTTTGGGGGTTCTTTCACTGGTTAGAATGGCTCACAAGTTGAATGTTGACGGTGCTATCTGGTCATTCTCAACACAAGAAGGCTGCGATAGGCCTTATAGAGAAACTATCTATGTCAAATAAGCTTTGTTTAGGCATGAATAGTAGTGCTGTTAATTATGAGTTCAGTGCTAATGGATCAAATATATATACAACAACTATATATATACACACACACACATATATCTACATAAATATATGTATATATGTAATGTAAAGGGCTTTGGAACTTCTTTGTATTTGACAACAAAGTGCACCTGTCATTTGTCTCCCAAATTATCATCACTTGCATGGAGATATTGGGGTTTATTTTTCTGGAAATTGGTCCTATGTTTTGATTACTGCAGAAATCTGGCCGTGTTTCATTGTAAGCATTGAATTAATATTTGCAATTATGGGGCTAGAGTGTAGCTCAGTGGTACAGTGCTTGCCTAATATGCATGAACCCCTGAGTTTCATCTCTAGTACCACAAACAAAACAAAAGCCAACCAAAAAAAACAAATAAAAATAGGGGAAAACTTGCAATTACTTTTTCAAATACAATTGAAGAATATTGGAATATAGCATAAACTGCTTTGGAACTCTGGAAGAGAAATCTCTTGATTATAAAAAGAGCAGAAATATGCTTTTAAATTGATATGTTATTAATATTTGATTTGAAAAATGAATTTATCCTTTAAAGCTGAGAGAATGTAACATTAAATTCCTAATTTGAAAAATCAGATCTTTAAGACACATCTATCTGTTCAAGGAATTCAAATTCACTAAAATGTCCCACATTATTGCCCTGTAACTATCATAACCAAGAATTGCACGTATGCATTTTGAGATTAGCAGAGCATGGAGTGGAATGGGAAACAGAAATTATGTTCTAGATGAGACTTGGTGATGACTGGCTCTCTCAGGCACGGAACTGGCAAACGAAGTTCTCACAGTGAACACAAACTTTCCTTGACTTAAGGAGCAAACTGAAAGCTGCACTTTGGGATAAAATGACCCACAGAGCAGGTGGGGCCGATAGTCGGTGCCTTTGGGTTTTGCCACCCAGTCTCCATTTATTTTTCTCTAGCAAGAGTATGCCAGTCTTCTTCCAGAGAACCACAGCACCCCCCGCCCCCGTTCTTTCTCCATGCCCCGAGGTGGAAGACCTCAACTCAGCCTGGGCTTCTCCACGCATTGAATTTTGCTGGCCACAGGGGTTGACTTAATGAGGGACCTGAACCCACACAGAGCCAGGGGCACGTCTGCTGGGACTGCTGGGGAGGGAAGCATGTGCTTTCATTGCCCCACTGGGTCCCGTCACCACAAAGCACACACCAGGGGCTCTGTACACTCTGGTAATGAAGCAACCCGGGAAGACAGCTCAGAGAAGGAACGGAGCTCTGTGACTACACTAAGAAGGGACTGTCCAGCTGCAGAAGCAGTAACGTCTTGTTTTTGTTTATATGCCAATTATCAGTTTTGGTTTTTTTTGTACTTTTACAACTAAAGGTGTTCTTAGATTTAGGTGCCCGATTATTATGTCCTGAATTTCAGAACCAATGAATGCTTTAGCATCGATCTCACATCTTGTCTTTCTAACACGATGCAGAAGCAGAGGAATAGCAATTTATTTTTGAAGAAGGAATGTATTAGGGATTCTTGATGTAGCAGAGAGTTTATTCCTGATCCTATAGAAGCTCACTAAGCAGAATATACCAAGGAGATATTCAAATATGACTTCAATGTTAGTTTTATTTTTTAAATTTTTATTTATTTTTTTGGTAGTGGGGATTGAACCCAGGGTATTCTACATCTGAGCTATGCCCCCAGCCCCCTTTTTTATTTTTTATTTTTATTTTTTGCGGTACCGGGGATTGAACCCAGGGGCATTCTACCTCCGCACTACACCCCTGGCCCTATTTTTTTTATACTTTATTTTGAAACCGGGTCTCATGAAGTTGCGGAGGGCCTCACTAAGTAGAGAGAGAGAGAGAGAGAGAAAGTGAGAGAGACAGGGAGAGAGCAAGCTGAGGCTGGCCGTGAACCCGGATCCTCCGGTCTCCGCCTCCCATAGTACTGGGATTACAAGCGTGCGCCACCATGCCCGGCCTTTTATTTTTTATTTTGAAACAGGGTCTTGCTAAGTTGCAGAGGGCATTGCTAAGTTGCTGAGGTGGCTGGACTCAAACCTGTGATCCCCCTGTCGCAGCCTCCCAAGTGCTGGGATTATAAGCATGTGCCACCACACCTGACTTAAGTGTTAGTTTTAATATTTCTTCTGGTTGCTTAAGACAAAAATATTTGTAATAAAATATAGTATTTTTCACCTTGTCATAGAATATTTTGACAGAAAATATGTATTAGTTGTATTTCTACTGTGTTTTAAATTATTTTCTATTTTAAGGAAAAATACCATAGTCTTTAAAATAGGTTGACTTATTCAGCTATAAAGTATATGTACAAATTCAGGTGATAATCCTTATAATATTGTTTACTTGTCCCCCAACAGGAAGAGTCAGATATAATTTTTCATGGTTTCTAAGATGCTTTATTTAAAAGGTTGAAGTTCATATACTCTAAAAGATCTTATGCACAACTAAGCCAAATTAGTTTTGCCTTTTTGAGCTTTAGTATCTGTAGGAGAATGTAATATAGCATTAGGTAACCCTCCTGGTAAGGCACATCCTATAGAGTTGGGTTGCCAATCAAACTGATTGAATCAATACATCTAAATCTTATTTGATGAAGCCGAGAAGCCGACGTGTGCCTTCAAGAGACATTCTGTAAATTTGACCTTTAATGTGAAAAAGCAAATTGTATTTCTTAGCCTTTGGAATTCACCTTGTCATAAACCAGTCAGGGATTCTTGTACTATGCTAGAAGTTTCAGCAGAAAATTAGTTTTTTAAAAAAATATAGCTCCGTAACAAATTCAGAAAAAGAATCTTTTTCTTTCCCTTTTTTTGAGGTATGGTGGATTGAACCCAGGGGCATTCTATCTCTGAGCTATAACTCCTGCTCTATATTTAATTTTTTATTTTGAAACAGGGTCTCACTAAGTTGCTGAGGGCCTTGCTAAATTGCTGAGGCTGGCCTCGAACTTTCGATCCTCCTATCTCAGCCTCCCAAGTACTGGGATTGCAGGCTTGCGCCACCAGGCCTAGTGAAAAAAATGTATTTTAACAGTTATTTAGAGGAAATATGGGCAAGTTCAGGAATAGGATCTACTGGGAATCCTAGGGCACCATATCCTTCTTAAAAGATTATCCTATCATGAAATATATGGGTCTTTTAAAAGCATGCTGCTTTTTTTTTTTTTGGTACTGGGGATTGAACCCAGGACCATTCTACCTCCGAGCTGCTACACCCCCAGCCCTTTTAATGTTTTACTTTTAAAGCAGGGTTTTGCTAGGTTACTGAGAGTCTCACTATGCTGCTGAGGCTGTCCTTGAACCTGTGATCCTCCTCTCTCAGTCTCCCAAGTCCTGGGATTGTAGGCTTGAGCCACCACTCCGGGCAGCATGCTTCTTTTTTTTAAAGGTCTGGATGTAGAGGTGACGATGAGCCGTATTACCCAGGTTCTAATCTGAGGATGGCTGCCTAGAGGTGAGAGAGTAATCTATAGATACAAAGAAAGCACTGGGTCTCAAAAGAGAAATATCTACACACTGTTGGAATGCAGACATGTCCTTGGGCCCGAGTCCTTGCCCACAGTTTGCTGATTGGCTGAAAAAGCAACAAAACTACAAAATAACCACAGGGGAATATGCGCATTAAAGATTGTGGCGACTGAGAAATGGCGCTGTTCTCATTATGGTAGTAAGATGCCCACGCAGTGTGGGAAGTAGCGTGATTGGAACGAGCAGGGCCACGTGCAAGTACAAAACCAGAGTGAAGCTGCAGAGCCCCAGCCCCGCCTCTAGTGCAGCCCAGAAGCTCCTCTGTAAATGCCAAAACCCCAGACCAAATGGGCAGTTTCCTCTCTCTCAGATTGCCCACGCTCGCATTCTTAAGTGTGTACTTGCCTCTATAATCAACCTCTTGCTCTGCTACGCATACCTGGTGCATCCTTAAATTCTTTTCTGCGATGTGGCCCAGAACCTGGAAGGTCCACATAGACCTCTCTGGATTCCTGTGGGCAACAGATGGGTCTTGAAAGCAACCTGTGAGCTCAGCAAAGGCCATGTATGGGAAATAGCTCAAAAAGTGAATTCAATGTAGGTTTATACGTCTTTTTCTTGTTTTGGTGGTCCTGGGGATTGAATTCAGGGGCATTCTGTCTCCCAGCTACAATTGCGATGCTTTTGACTTTGAATTTTGAAACAAGGTCTCCCTAAGTGGCTAAGTGTCTTACTAAGTTGCTGAAGATGGCCTAGAACCTGCGATCCTTCTGTTTTTGGCCTCCCAAATACTGAGATTACAGGCATGAGCTACCACACTGGGCCGGTTCATAAGTCTCTTTTACCAGTGGGAAGAAATAAATCATATCCATAGCTGCATAGATTTATAGATTAAATAACAGAATCAAGAGAGAATATAACATCATTTGGCTCATTTTCTCATTTTAGACATAGAAAATTAGGCTCATGTGAAATAAAATGAGAAACTTGGAAAAACTTTAAAAAATTTAACCTGTTTTTCTTCTTTTTTTTTTTTTTGCGGTACCGGGGATTGAATGCAGGGGCGTTCTACCTCCGCGCTACGCCCCCGGCCCTATTTTTTATACTTTATTTTGAAACTGGGTCTCACGAAGTTGCGGAGGGCCTCACTAAGGAGAGAGAGAGAGA
>PVJS01051654.1:0-13897 GCA_004027185.1 Glis glis
TCTCTCTCCCTGTCTCTCTCTCTCTTTACTTAGTGAGGCCCTCTGCAACTTCGTGAGACCCCATTTCAAAATAAAGTATAAAAAATAGGGCTGGGGGTGTAGCGCAGAGATAGAACGCCCCTGGGTTCAATCCCCAGTACCGCAAAAAAAAAAAATATATATATATATATATTTATTTTCAGAAAAATGCTACTTATGGTTTATTACTTTATTTTAAATCAGTTACCACATTATTTTTATGTGTAATTTCTAATATGATAAATATAAATAATTAACATAAATTAAAGATCTTCAAGACTTCTTAATAATTTTACGTGAGTAAAGGGGTTCCAGAAGCAAAACATTTAAGAAATGATGAGTTAAAAAATAAAAAAAGAGACCAGAGAAATATAGTTCAAATTTCTGATAATATTTTTTTTTCAGGTAAGGGAGGGAATTGCTGGCACTGGGAGTAAAAATAAAAGGAAAATTATACCTATTTAATTATTTTCTGTTTCTTGATAAAAAATGAAGAAATAATGCTCCAAACACAAATATTTGCTAATCTAGCTGCTGTTTTCTTGAGGTGCTAGTGGGGTGTTTACTGTATTATTTTTTGAACTTGATTTTTCAGTTTATCTTATTAAATTGTTCTGAGATTATCCCTTTCCTTGACTTACCCTGGATGGTATCTATTCTTGTAGGATTTTGTTTTGCTTGCACATGCTAAGCACAGTCACATAGTCATAATGCATGCCCTACCTGGGAGGAGATAGTTCAGGTGATCTTAGTTCTGCAATCAGAGATACCCAATGAATATCTATACCCATGACACATCGACTCCTTCCCTTTTTCATAGTAACAGTGTATTCTATTCTTAAGGTTTATTGTGCTTTAAAATGAGAACCTATGAGCAATAACTATTATTAAATAGCACAGTTGTAACTGGGTGTGGTGGTGCGTGCCTATAATCCCAGTACTTGGGAGGCTGAGACAGGAGGTCACAGGCTTGAGGCCAACCTCAGCAACTTAGTGAAACCCAGAGCAACTTAGCAAGAGCCTATTTCAAAAATCAAAATAAAAAAGAGTTGGGGTGTAGATGCTGTCAGATATATGTGACTACTGAGCACTTGAAATAAAGTTATTACCACTAAGGGACTGAGTTTTTAATTTTAGTTAATTTTAATGAATCTGAAAATGAATATCAAAATATGGCTAGTAGCTAGTGACAGTAGCTACTGACAGACAACACAGCCTTAGACTGTACCTAAAAGAGTATATTTGCAATCAGTGCTATAGTGGGTATAAAAAGTCACAACTATCTCCTAGTTTGTGGATACTGTATGTCTCCCTGGTTTGTGAGAATTTTTTTTTAGTAGACATCTCAAATTTAATCTCTAAAATAATGTCTTTTTTGTTAGCTTATACTCAAAAGTATGGAAAACTTTAAAGATATCATAAGTAGGCTTCCACTCTCAAATCATATTCTTTCTTCTAAACAAAACAAAATGAAAAGGCAGAAAAAAATCAAGCAACTAGGAAAGATAAAGTAAAAACATATCAAAGATCAAGCAAGAGATAATGATTTTCTATTTCCTAGGGAAATGTAATTTGTTTAGAAAATCAAATAAATTTTGAAAATGTGTCTGAAAAGTACATTGTACAATAGTGAACCAACATTGTCAAATACAACTTATAAACATTTTATACAGTTCTACCAATCTCAACAAGTTGGTTAAAAGCAATCAGTATAATCAATAATAATTTTAGCATATTGTAAGAAATTAATGGTTTAACAAGATCAGTAATTGCTATAATAATTCCAAAAATGGAAAAAAACCACACTGGGACCAGGTGGTCTAACAAAACATAAATGAAATTTAGGTAGGATCTAGGAAATTTGAAAGGTGAAAAGGAGTTTTTTGAAAGGAAAAGATAGACAAGGATGGGTAGTGAGAAGATCTATAGGACTGTACAGGGTCCAGGTTGTAAAAGCTGGAGAAGGAAGATTGGAAAAATACTGATCTTCTTGAGGAGGACTGAGGACTTTGGACTTTATTATTTATAAAACAAGTTACGTTTGACTGAATTGTAAAGAGAATCCTGAAGCAACCCAGGATAAAGAGAGTGATCATGTCTACTTCTGGTAAAAGGGCAATCCTGAGGTATCAGTCAATTCTAACACTTTCTGGGACTGGTTTTGTCTAAGCAATAAAGTTCATTCTTTCAAAAATAAAATATTTATTAGGTATAAAAAATGAATGGTAAACTACTTTTTTATCACTAAAATGCTTTCCAAACAGTTTTCATATTTGGAAGGAAGCCTGAAATGCTGCCACTTCAGAAGTTGGTCAAAGTGGCTATTTTTTTTTTGGCAGATACAGAAATAATAAAATGTTTTTCTGTATATAAAAGTATGCAGCAGAGAAGCAAAAAGGAGATAAAATTTAAATTATCTATAGAAGGCAAAGACATAAGATCCATGTAGAATGTTCATTCTTGATAAGTTTGTGACTAAATAACAAAAATCAAAAAGTTTTCCTGTGTTCTTTTCAACACTATCCAGTAAGACTTTGTTTGCTAGTGGAAACATTTTATGTCGGCATTGTCCACCAGTAGCCATGAGTCATGTGTGATTACTGTTTGAAATGTGACTACTGTGACTAATGGGTTTTTAATTTTACTTTTAACTTTTATTAATTTAAATTTGAATAGTTCATATCTATGTGAAAATCGTTTTACATCATGTAGGATAAAAATGTTAATGATTAGGAAATCTGAAGGATAGAGTGCAAGTTTTGAAATGAGTAACATTATATTCCAGTATACACCATGATACCCCCCTTTAAATGTGCTCAAACTGTGCTAAAATAATTTTGGCATCAAATATAGAGAATATTTTCTTTTAAAATTCCCATCTCCTCTTCTTACTGTAAAAATATTTTAACCAGGAGTTAATTCCTTGGGGGAGACTACAAAGAAAAAGCAAATTTAAACAAGATACTTGATATTTAATCCTATGGATTAAAAATGAAATATGTTCAATAGATAAATGTTAGATGTAGCAATATCAAATATCTGCAAAGTTATCAACTGAACTGTTTAGTATGACTTCACTTCTGAAAATATGTTTATTTCATATCCAAGTGTTTTAAAACTATGTTAGCTTTCTTAATTTTATTTGTAAAAATAACAGTGTTTTAGAAATTCATACTGTAGTTAAGATAGAATTCAAGAAATAAATTAGTATTAAGATTTTATCTTGAAGAAAGAAATATGAGAAATAAATGTTATAAAACTCAAGGCTATAAATCACAAATTCAGGTATATTCATGATGCATATAATCTATAGATTTTTTTACATACAAACAAAAAATAAAGGTAAGATATTTCTGAATGTCAAAAGAGTAAAAAAGTTTCTTACTTTTAAAAATACTTTTAAAATATAGATTATACCTTTTTAACCGAGTTCTGACAAGAATCCACAATGGAAGACAGAATATCTGTATCCTATTTCTTTCTGCCTTGACATTTGTGTTTTGTTGTTATAACCTTATGAAAATTAATTTTCAATTTCTTGTGTACTAGTGTGGAGGTTCTACAGTCAGAGTTTTGTTTAATTCCAAATTCTGAAACTTTCAGTTTTTGTGATGTGGCGTTTTAGTTAGCTTTCCTATGGCTGTGATCAAAATATCTGACAAGCACAACTTAGAGGAAGAAAGGTTTCCTTGGGTCACAATTTTGGAATTTTCAGGTTTCCTTCCATGTTTGGCCAGCTCCAAGGCAGAAATGACTTGGTAGCAGGGCCTCAGGGAATGATGGAGGAGGAAGAGCCACTCTCAGTTTGCTGTAGCCTGGAAGGAGAGGGAAAGGGGAAAGGAGAGGGAGGGAAAAATGGAGGGGAGGGGAGAGGAGGAGAGAGATAAAGAGAGAAGAGAGAGGGATCCAGAGATAGATGTATATAGATGTATTCCCCAAAGTCATGCCCCAAGTACCAACCTCCTCCACCTAAGTCCCAGCTCTGAACCTGGCTGCATAGCTTAAAACATGAGCTTCTCTGGGGGGCACTTTATATCCACGTCATAATACATGGGACACATTGTGTTACACTGTACACTCAGAGCAAGCTTTGAAACAGGGATTACAAAAGGACAGGGGTAGAGGTTATTCCTATAGCAAAAAGGAGATAATGATGGTCTGAATAAGAAAAAGTAGAAATAATTTACAAATTGACAAAATAAAAATATAACAAACTAAGCCGGGCGTGGTGGCGCACGCTTGTAATCCCAGTGCTTTGGGAGGTGGAGACCGGAGGATCCAGGTTCGCGTTCGCGACCAGCCTCAGCTCTCTCTCTCTCTCTCTCGCTCTGTCTCTCTCTCTCTCTCTACTTAGTGAGGCCCTCCACAACTTCATGAGACCCGGTTTCAAAATAAAGTATAAAAAAATAGGGCCGGGGGTGTAGGGCGGAGGTAGAATGCCCCTGGGTTTAATCCCCGGTACCGCAAAAAAAAAAAAAAAAAAAAATATATATATATATATAAATAAAACAAACTAAATCCCTAAAGTGAATCACTAAAGAGAAAAAGAAAGTAAATGAAGAAGACAATGAAAAATACATTAAAGTAGTTGTCAAGAAAAAATTAAGGCAATAAATGATGGCGATTCAGAAACAGATTCACAAAACTTATGAAAAAATGGATTAGTTCATTTGTAAGAATATATATGTAGGATTTCTTAAATTTGATGTAATTATTTATACAATATAGCTATCATAATCCCTTGGAATTTGTAATAGCCAAAACTTAAGAGTTTTTAAAATCTGAAACTAAAGTAAAATAGAAAGTTTTATGCTTATGATTTAAAGGAAAATTATTGTCTTAAATGTAAATAGGTCAGAATTTCATAGGGCTTAATATATTTTTCTGGGGGGTGGGGAGAAGGTGGAGATGGTTGTATAAATCTAAGTGCATTTGGACTGGACCATGGAGAAGATTTCATAATGAGATATCCACACTAAGTAATTCCATAGTGTAGTTCATAAAGGCATGGTGCGCTTTGAAGTAAGACAATTTCAACACTTATTATATAACTTTGAATAATACTCTAGGCATATTTTCTTCCTTCCTGCCCCAGCTTCGGTGAGGTAGGTTGTTGGCTAAATCTAAATACCTTTGAAGTGCAGAATGGAGATTGTTGTTTAAGGACAAAAAAATAAAAATAAAAGAATTGTGTGGTCTAATAGTTTAGAGCACTACATACTGTCAAATAGGGCCAGAAGTGGTGGCACATGCCTGTAATCCCAGTAATTGAGAGGCTGAGACAATAGGGATCAATGGTTCAAGGCCAGTCTTAGCAACTTAGTGTTATCCCAACAGCTTAGTTAGAACCTGTTTCAAAATAAAAAATAAATAGGGCTGCGGGTGTAGCTCAAAGTTAGAATGCCCCTGGGTTCAATCCTCAGTACCAAAATAATAATAATAATAATAATTATAATACTAATAATAATAATAATAATAGTACTATATTGGTTGGGATATTGCTTTCACTAGCCATGAAACCTTGAGCATGTATACCTGTCTCAGTTACATTATATGTAAAATGGCAATAATAATCTTGATAGAGTTTTAGAATTATGAAGAGTAATGAAATGATCTACCAAGAACTCTTAGCACAGTGCCAGATACATCTACATACTCAATACATGTTATCTATTATTATATGATATTATAAAATATACCCATTAGTTATCACTGTACATATGAATGTTATTGCAAAGGAGCACCAACTTACTAGTAAACCATTCTAAATTTATTTTTGTTGGTCATCTTAAACATGTAATACATAATTACTAGGTTTATATAGTAGTTTACAAAAAAGTTGTATCATGAAGTAGTTGAGAAATAGCTCCAATTTAAAATAATAGACAATATTTAATAAAATAAAGTAAACGAGCAAGCAAAAAAAGTGCAAAAATAATAGTGTTCTTTCTTAACAGAAGTCTATAGTAATCTGCTGCACATGTGAGTACATGAATATAAAACTTCTTTGCAGTGAGATTTTGCAAATGAAAAGCATTTAATAAAATACTTAAATTATAGATTCTCAGAATTGGAACTGTAAATATTTTGTTTTTTAATATTAAAATTTTGTCAATTTTTAGGGAAATATCTCAAATTGATTCCAACTAACTTAGAGGGTAAAGGGTTATGTATTTTATAACATGATAGATATGAAAAAGCAGACTATTTTCATAAAGAGAAAAAAGTAAAAAGAATTTGCAAACTCATAATCTATTTGGCTTCTATTTTTAGCATATAAATATTCAGCCAGTTATCTTTTTCCTCTGGGGCATGCAGTCCTGAGACATTCTGATACCATTCTTGTCCCAAGCAGATCCACTCACCTGCCCAGGAAACTTTCCTGTGCCTTTCCAATCATAAAAGGAATCCTAGATCGAGAACAGAAACAGAAAATATTTTCAGAAGGTTGAAATATTTTCATAATTTAAGTAGACATATGCTGGGGAATCCTGCTACTTAGTTTCTTCATGTAAGACATAATTTTAAATACAACAATTATCCAGTGTTCTTGCAAACTAACAAACATGTTTTTCTAAAGGAATACATTATCTATTTTTTGTAAGCAAACAACTCTTCTCACTTTAAAAGCATATTTTTAAGATTATTTACAAAGGAAACACACACATAAATACTAAAATTTAAACATAATTTTAAACTTGTTGCAGAAATTATACCAACATTAAGTTTTACAGAAGCATAATATGAGCAGATTAGTCAAATATGCCAGTCTGAAAATAAACTGGCAAAACATTTAAAAATATATACTTTCAAAAATAGATTTTATTAGCATTATGCACCCAGTATAAATTAAATGTATGACCCATTATATAGCAGAAATAATAAAATCATTTTTGCATTCATAGTACAAAAAGTGTTATCATCTTTAAAAATATTTTTAATTTAAAAGATAGCCAAAAATAAGAACAAGGAAAATACATATAAAATAAAGTCCATGTATATCAATGAATCAAACTAGAGAAAGAGGAGAGAAGCCCTGAATGTTTAACCAGGGTTATGGCGATGGCATGAATGGACCCAGGGTGCTGATCTTAGATAAAGCTAGCAGAGCACAATTCTTTAAAATATGTTGTGTGTCTTGGACAGGAAAGACAGCAATCCATATTGTGGAACACCAGGAATCCGAATAAGATAGCTTTGGAAACTCTCTAGAACTAATTTGGCAACAAGAATCTTTTCAAAATAAGCTAATGCTAAATCACGTTGAAACGCCACTGGTGTGGCAAATGCAAGCTATCTGCAGTGCGAGCAGCATGCAGCTGCCAGGCTCTGGTGACTGAGGAAAGGGAAAGGCTAAAAGAGCACATTCAGACACGCCTGTTACATTCAACTTCAGAATGAAAGAGGAAGAAAGACTGCTAGTGGGCAATATGGCCCTGACCTCTGCACCCCTGTCAAAAACACAAAAACAAAAACAAAAAACCCAAATCCTGCAAAAGAGATCTCAAGTGATGAAAAGTAAAGATGTTACTTCTAGCTATATTCCTGAGCACTAGTTTAAAAAAAATAACAGAACATTCAGCAGAAATTCGCTAGTCATCTGAGGGGACAAATGAGTGATGGATGCATGTGTGCCTCTACCACCTGAACTTCATCAAGACGTATGATTACAATGCACCAATAAAAAATAAAAGAAAATAAAAGAACCTAACATCTTCCTTGGAACATTTAGTTATAGAATTTATTCTTTCTCTTTTTCTTATTTTATTTTATTTATACCTTTAGTGGTGCATTATGGTCTCAGATCATGTCTCAGATCATAATGTAGCTCATAGCGATAGTTACAAAGAATTTAGAAGTTTCAAACTTACAAAGTTTTGAAAATTGATCTAATCAGTTTGAACCCAGCCAAACATTCATCCAAGTACTGAAGCAACAGATAAGAGCATTTGAACATTCAAAAATTCAAGGAAATGCTTCCGATAAGCTGATAAGGAAGTTCTAGAGACTAAATTTTGAAATGACACAAAGGTTGAATGCATTTAACTACAGAACAAGAACTATAACTAATGCATGAGTACAGGATACTCATAAATACACAGAGAACATGGTGAAAAATTTG
This sequence comes from Glis glis, assembly GCA_004027185.1. NCBI lineage: Eukaryota > Metazoa > Chordata > Mammalia > Rodentia > Gliridae > Glis > Glis glis. The sequence goes on from PVJS01051654.1 coordinate 8,141, forward strand.
TACCATTTACAAGATTTTGGAGAGGAGAAAAGAGGGGGTAGTTCAGTTTTTATGATCAAATAAATAAAAGGTAAACACTAAGAAAAACTCTATGCTCGACTATAACTATATGGATAATGGGGCAGAACAGAATAGAATTGGAAATATACTAACACTAATTAGAAGTATCTAATGCCAGTAATTGGGAGATTGAGACAGGACAATCACTCACTCAAGACCAGTACATAGTAACTTACAAAGACTCTGTTCCAATGTAAAAAATAAAACAGGGAGGGGTATATCGCTCAGAGGTAGAAGCCTCTGGGTTCAATCCCCAGTACTACACACACACACACACACACACACACATACACACACACACACACACAGAAAATATCCTAATTAGTCATTATAGAAACAAGTATTTCTTAAGGGACAGTAATTTAATCCTATTATACACATGATGTATAACTATCTTTCTATCTGTGTCATTAGGTTACAGAAAAGAAAATGCATATAAAACAAAACAAAGTAAATAAGACAAAGGATAATAAAATATTTCCAAAAACATTGAAAATATAAAATGTTATTGCAATTTAAGATCAAATTTCAAGCATATAAATGAGTAAAATCCTTAATCAAAAGAAGATAATTCTTATTGGGTCACAAATCAAAACACAATTATAGGACTGAGTGTGTACTGAGTGTGTAGTGGCAGAGTCCTTACTTAATATGTCTGACACCCTGTATTCAATTCCTAGCACTGCAAATAAAACAAATGAAAAACCAACAGTACAGAGTTATAAGCTATTCATAAGACACAAAATTATGATCAGTGGCCCAAATCATGCTCAAAGACATTAGTTTTCAAATAAATAAAATGAAATAATAAAATTTCACTTTAAATCCATCAGATGTACAAAAATGCCCCCAAATAATTTTAATATTAAAATATTGATATGATGTTATGTTGCAATGTAAGTGAAGAATTTATTTCTGATAAAAAATGTAAGTTGCTTTAGTCTTGTTGAAAAAAATGTTGACCACATCTAATAAAATGGAGAATTTGAGTTGGAGATTTTATTCCTGGAAATTGTTACCAGAATTATAAACACACTTATATCAGGACGAATACACAAGGATATTTATTGTGGCTTCAATCATATTGGCAAATATGATATAAAGTCAAAGAAAACAAACTGATTGGCCAGTAAAAAGGAAAATAGTTGAATAAAAGCTGGCTTATCCTCACAGTGAAATATTATTCAGCAGGATATTAAGCATTAATTTTAGGTAATCAATTGACTCAAGATTTTCCACAAGACAAATAATTTTATGTTCATACATAAAAATATCACTACAAATCTCACTATCATGTATATGGAGGGACGATGGGGGAATGGTGCAGGATCTAGAGGACAACACACCAAGTGATGTGTGTATATATTAATGTATCACTTTGAATTTCACTATGTTGTATAATTAGAATTTAACAATGAAATTATAAAAAAGAAAATAAATAGAAAAGATTAAATATAGAAAATATGACTATAAGTTGATCCCATTTACATAATAAAATCCAGAAAACATCATACATACATATATACAAAATATACATATATATATACATATGAACACACACATATATATATAAACATTATATATGAACATATAAATATTAAACATTAATTTTAGGTATATCTGTTGATTCAAGACTTTCCACAAGACAAATAATTTTATATTCATGAAATTATATATATATATATATATATATATGAAAGAGGAAAAGAGGGAGATAGGAAGGGAATGAATATTTTTGAGTAATATGGAAGAAAATATAGGATGCATAGTTCTTCATAGGGGTGACCTATTAAAGAGTGCAGTTCCTACTGTAGATGAAATTATTTATGGGGAGAGAATAGGTGACAGAAATGAAATTAGAAAGGAAAACAAATATGAGGACTTTTCCTTGTACGATATTTTGCATTATATAAATTCATTTATTAATTCATATAAAGTTATATATACATAGATTTATTTGTATTTAATATTAAAATCACAATACTGTAAAGATAGTCAAAATCATACCAAGCAAATAAAAACAAAAAAAGAAGTGCCTATTACAATATCAGGCACTGTTGAATTAAGAGCAAAATCATTTGGGACTTAACTAATGGATCCTACATAAGTCAAAGTTGCCCAATCTAACTTAATAAAAATAAATAACAATAAGTCTAGGCAGGATAACTACTTTAATTGAGAGTATCAAAGACTAAGAGTTTGATACTTTACTGTTTGGCAAGAATGTGGAACACACTGGTAGAAGGTTAAATTGGCACAACTTTTAGAGAGGATATTTTAATAATATCTTTCAAAATTAAAAATTACCTTTCAACTGAAAATTCTACTTCTAGAAATGAATACTTCAGGTATATTCTCATTCCTGTGAAATAATGTACATGTAGGAATATTCAGTGCGGTGCTTGTCTCAATATTGAAAACTTGGAAACAAACTCAATGTCTACTGGACAAGAGAATATTTTAATAAATTATGTTATCATCTAGACAGTAGAAGGCCCTGCTTTCATGGAATAAATCAGGAAAATCCCATGTGTTGATATATCCATGAGATATAAGTGAAAATGTACAGAAGAGTAAGTGTAATACGCTGTCATTAATAGCAAATATATGAAAATTCAAATGTGCTTGTAACAACTAGTTGCTCACGATAAGGGACCTTTGTGGCTAGGAAACAGATGTAGGAAGGAACCTGATTTTTCATGGCATATATTTTTTCTCGTGATATTTAGTTTTCTTAATACTGAATTTTGTATCATGATACTATATTGACTTACTCAGAACTTAAATAAAATAATTATATACAGACAGAATTATTGTTAAAATTAAAAAGTATATGTTCTAATGTTTGAATGTTTCTAATAGCTGACTTTTTGAAGAGAAATAATTTTCACAGTGAACTTTATTGTTTGAAAATTGAGATAGGCCTCTGCTGGCTGATATTGAAAACATTAAGATACAAAAGTGTGTGTGTGTGTGATACCTTCCTATGTAGAAATGAAGGCATACACATGGTATACATATATGCATAAAACTTTCAGTAAGGTTACTCACAAAGGTACAGAGACAAACTCCGGGGAAATGGAACTCACCTATTTGAGGTTAAGCAGATGAGAGAGACATTCATTGGTTACTTTATATCATGTTCTGTTGAATTTTTAAAAACATAGACAAGTCTTAGTTTTATGAAAGGAAAAAGGAAAGAAGGAAGGGAAGGAGGGAGGGACAGTGAATTATCCTACTCCAAAACTATGAGAACGTACTGTTCTCCAAGAGACCAATTTTCAGAAAGTGACTGATTTGTAGGTCAAGATGTCTATGCAGTTGTGTTAATCATTTCTTTTTAATAAACATGTGTCCTAGAGTTAACATCTTTGGAAAGTGAAGTGAAAGTGAAAGACCTAATGTAATAATAATTTTCAGATAAGTCCCCTTACTAGAGGACATCTCCTTGGGACTCAGGAAGAGTTGCTGAGCGTGGATTTTATTTAAGTTACTGAATGGATCGCATCCCTCAAGTCTCCCAAGCACAACACCTAATGCCTAATTTAAAGGACAAGTTTGTGTAAAATGCTGATTAGGTCATTACCAAAATACACCATTAAAATGCTATTACGGTTTTCCTGTTTGCTAACTTTCTCTTTTACTAATTTGAAACATTGAACAATATTGTCTTATAGCAAGGTTGATAATTTGAACCCAAGCTTTTTTACTTAACTGCTGAAATCAAAGTCCCGCCAACAAGCTAAACAGAAGGAAACACTGAAGATATATTTGTGATCTTACAGATGGACCGATGGTCTATTTAGTATATTAATTCAGTTTAATGACCAGCATACGTCATTTACAGTACATTTTAAGGTGTTAATTCTTTTTTTAAAAATTTTTTTGGGGGTTGCTAGAATTAAACCTGGGGCCTTGAGTGTGCTAGGCAAGTGCTCTACCACTGGGCTACATTACCACCCGCTAAGGTGTTCATTTTTTAACCTTTTATATGTGCAACATTTGGCATCTGTAAATGAATAAAAAATATTCAAGTCTTCAAAAATAATTTATAATTTAGTGAAAATATTACAAATATATTCAAAATAAACTATTAATTCTATATCATTAACATTTTCTTTTGTCAGGCATTCAATGAATCTTCCAGAATTTTAGACATAGTATGTTTTCTTATTTTATGTTTTTCTAAAAATATTTTTCACAAGCCAGGCATGGTGGCGCATGCTTGTAATCCCTGTACTTGGGAGGCTGAGACTGGAGGATCTGGGTTCACCGCCAGCCTCAGCTACTTAGTGAGGCCCTCTGCAACTTAGTGAGACACTGTTTCAAAATAAACAATTAAAAAATTGGGCTAGGGGTGTAGCTCAGAGGTAGAATGTCCGTGGGTTCAATTCCTAGTACCGCAAAAAAAAAAATATTTTTCACAATAGACAAAAACTATAAACATTGGAGGCATTATATAAGAAAGTACTAAGAAGCCTGGTGTGGTGGTGCATGCCTGTAATCCCAGTACTTGGGCAGCTGAGGCAGGAGGATGACAGGTTCAAGGCCAGCCTCACCAATTTAACAAGGCCCTCAAAAACTTACAGAGACCCTGCTTAAAAAAAAATAGGGCTTGGGGTGTAGCTCAGAGATAGGATTCCCTGGGTTCTACCTCCAGTACAGAAACAAAGAAAGTGAAATGAAGAAAGAAGATGAAGGAAGGAAGGAAGGAAGGAAGGAAGGAAGGAAGGAAGGAAGGAAGGTTGGTTCAAAAGGAAATAGGAAATACCTTGGATTTTCAATTGCACAAAGTCCACCTGTCGGAAGTGCCCTGCAAGTTTCAGCTTAGTGTTATTAGATTCCAGTCAGTTCTCAGTGTTCACTCCAGTCTCATCCTTCTTCTTCCATTAGCTTTGATAAACAAGAATTGTAAACCTTTAAATTCAATCTTGCCATTCAATATTTACTCTGATTCTGATTTATTTCCTTGAAGATACTCATCAATTTGCTTTTTCCCCCTCTTATTCTGCCACACTTCTAATAGATGTTTCAATTAAAATAAATTCTAGGGTCTGAACAGAGAGCTCAATTAGAGATTTATTAACAAAAAGCAAACACTTTTGACCCCAGAGCAGAGACTGTAGAATGAACAAAAACCAAAACTAGTTTTATTTTGCAGGATACAGGCTGGATTTTGTTTAATTAAAAAGTATAAACTAAATTTGAGTGCCATAAAATAATCTGTTGGGTATGATAGCATACAGTTGTATAGGCATACTTTACTTTTTGCCATTTTTAAGTCCATGTGTAATTTTGAGAATTTATTGAAATAAAATTAAAATACCTACCTTAGTTATATTGTATTTTGAGTAAATCTAATTTATCTTCAACTATTTTTTCCTTCAAATATGTGAAAGCTTTCAATATTTTCCCCTAGGGTCATCCCTTTTTAAACCTACATGTTCCAAGTTCTTCATATTCAGTTGGCATGGTTTCTAGACTTTTTAACACGTATCTTTAGAAATTCTAATGTAGTCAATGCCCCTATTATAGGATGGCACATGACACTCACCAGTCATTTGGGGTATGATTAGCCCACAGTTTCATGGCAGTTGTTTACCCTTTTAAGAAACGAAAGAACCTGGAGGCCAAGAACAAGCACTGTTGGTTATGTTTTGAATCCTGGTTCCATTATTTTTATTTATTATTATTATT
>PVJS01051655.1:0-13896 GCA_004027185.1 Glis glis
TTTTTTTTTTTTTTTTTGTGGTACTGAGGACTGAACACACAGGCATTCTACCTCCAAGTTACAGCCCCAGCCCTTCTAATTTTTTGTTTTGAAATGAGGTCACGCTAGGTTGCTGAAAGTCTCGTTAGGTTACTGAGGCTGTCCTCCAACCTAAGAGCTTTCTGTCTCAGCCTCCCCAGTACTGGGATTGCAGGCATGCACCACCATGCTTGGCTGCTCTGTCACTTTTGGGCCTGTGTCATGGAAGAAATGGGTGGCAGAGGAAACTGGTCCCCTCATGGTAGGCGGGAAGCAAAGAGAGAGAAGAGCTTGAGGAGGGGGCCAGGGTCCTACTGTCCACTTTAAGGGCACGCCCCCAATGACCTAACTTCCTCCCACCAGGCCCCGCCTCCTAAAGGCACCACGGCTTCCCAGTAGCCCCAAAGACTGGTGGCTAAGCCTTCAGCCTATGAACCTGTGGAGGACATTTAAGATCCAAACCATAATGCCAAGTCACTAAAATAAAAAAAAATGTGAATAATACAGCCAACTTGAAAAACGAAACAAAACTATGAACTCCAAAGGACCGGAATTGACTTAGTAATGAAGGCTATAGAATCCCCATTTGGAAAAGACTGCAAAAACAGCCTTGATACTTTAACACTCCTCCCATTAAGAGGTGGTGTCTGCTCCTCTGCTCTTCGATTGTGGGGTGACCTTTTGAGTTGCTGTGGCCAACAGAACATGGTGGAAATGACCCTGTCTGAGTTCTGTAATGGGACCTCAGCAGTCCTTGGCATTTCCAATCTTTCTCTTGGGAGGCTGAGCTGCATCTGAGCAAGCCAAGGCTGATCTGTTGAATGAGAGGCCCAAGGCCCAACCTTCCACTACTCCCTCTCTCCATCCCCCTAGCCGATCACCTGCCACCCTCTAGGCTGACTGCTCACCAGCAGCTGACCACAGAAGCACAAGAGAGACCCGGGAAGAACTGTCCACCTGAGCCCAGTCCAAATAGCTGGTCCACAGAACTGAGGGCTAAATTGACTGCTGTTACATTAAGCCACTAAGTTGTATCATGGTTTGTTATGCAGGAAAAAAAAGTCATACAACACTGTCAAAACTTTGTGGAGAAAAGAGATATATTTAAATGGCATTCAACTTCTTGAAGACAGGGAACCACACCAATGATTTCTCAAATACTCTATACCCTGGGGTGATGGAAATCGAAGTCATCGAGACCGAATGAAATGACCCTAGGTAAACTGCATCCTTTGTCATGCTGTGAGGAAAGCGGGTGCGATATTTAGAAAATTTAAAGACATTTTATGAGTAGTGTACCAGTACAAAAGAAAACTGAAGAATAGAGCACTCATCTCAATAACTTCTCAATTCCACGCTCTTCTCTTTACTTTTCGGAGGTCTACTATGCCCGCTCCCTTTCCCTAGTTTTTACAGTTCTCGTCACTTCCATTACCATCGTAACCCTTCCACAGAACAACAGTAAGAGCAGTAACTTCCAATTCTGGAGGCATTTTACTAGATGTTTTTAACATCTAGTAAAAGTATAGTTCAAATTATATTGTGAATTCTCACAACTACCCCCTTAGATAAATATAACTAGACCCATTTTATAGAGCACTAAACCGAGACTCACGGCGGTAAAGTAACTTGCCAAGGCCATGTGGTTTGAACTTGCAAGAGCTAGAATTTAAACCGCCATCTGTCTGGTTACACAGTTCATGAATTTTCCATTATGTAACATCGCCTCTACGGAATCGTACGTGCTGAGCTCATAACATAGACTTCTCATGAGAATGCAAGCTGAAATTACAATGACTATAAATAAATGCATAAATAAGCACACATATGCATATGTACACACACACACACACACACACACACACACACACACACACCAGGGTAGAAATAGAACAAAAGAGAGAAGGAGGTAACTAAAAACTGAGATTCTGCCAAAAGTGTTGGATTTTTATTGACTGTGGTTAAACCCTTTCCAAGACTTAGCAAGAGAGAGAGGGAAAGAGAACTAGGAATATAGACTAGGTAGGCTTAGAGATACATAAGCCTGGATGTATCTAATAAAAGATATCGTTGGATCAATCACCTCTGGACCTAAAGTACACACCCATAAAGGGCTCAGGAGGGGAACCCTGGGGATTAAATTGATCAATTATGCATATTTGTGAATCATTTTGCCATAATGCAACCCGTACTAAAGCAAAGCATGTGTTTTCTTCTATTTAAACTAACAAATAAATATAATATTTATAACTATGTATCAGTTATTTTAAACTTACAAGTGGATGACACCTTTTACTCAAAAAGAAAGATGAGCCTAGAAAGTAAATCTATTGTTTAGTAAGAAACCCAAATTGTTTTTTGTTTTGGTACTAGAGGTTGAATCCAGAGGCATTCTACCTCCTAGCTACACCCCCCAGTCCTTTTTATTTTTTTATTTTTAAAACAGGTTTCACTATGTTGCTGAGGCTGTCCTTGAACCTATGATCCTCCTGTCTCAGCCTTCCCAGTACTGGGATTATAGGTGTGTACAAACATGCACAGCTCCAATTTTTTAGTTAAGTGCTTATATTCTGCATTAAACTCCCTTCCTTCCTGCAAATTATAAAACAGAGGAAAGAGATACACATTTTAAAATTTTTTCATTTGTCCCCAATTTTCTCCATTTAAATCATTTAGTTCAGTGTCCTTGAGACAAGGCCAGCACATAATTATGTAGCAGTGTGGGGGAAAGTATGTAAATCCTTCGACTTAAAACTGGGGAATCAACATAATGTGGACCACAGCCCAAACACGGGTGAGTCAGACCCTGTGTGCCTGGGCCAGCTGCCACTCCCCACACCCACGAGGGCCAGACCCGGAAGAGGGTCAGCCTTTGCCTTTGGGGCAGCCCGGCCTGCCCTAGGGGAGGCCCCGCTTCCCACCCTCGCCATAACAGCACACACTCAACACTATCTGTAGGTCTGGTCCCAAGACCTCGAGCCTTACTGTCACTTTTGGAGCCCCCCCCCCCACTCCCTGTCCATCTCCACACCAGGTCGTTTTCTCCCTTTCTCTCAGGAGCCTGTGGTCTCTGAAAACTGAAACTTCTTTTTTTGAGATGCAGTCTTGCTGTTTGGCCCAAGCTGGCCTGGAACTCCTGGTCTCTAGGGAGTCCTCCTGCCTCAGCCTCCCTAGGAGCTGGGACTACAGACACTCCACTGGCCCAGCTTGAAGCTTCTAGGGTCTTCTTGTTTGTTTCTTTCTTTTCGGGGGTGTCGGGGATGGAACCCAGGGTCTTGTGCAAGCTAGGCATGTGCTCTCCCACCGAGCCACACCCTGGCCCCTGGAAGCTTTTTCTCCTCTTGTCCAGGGCCCAGCACAGCCTCTGTACCTTCACCTTGGTTACTCGGGTCTATGCTCTGTCTCTGAAAATCCTCAGGCTCAGCCTCTGGTGTCTCCTGAAAGACCCCTGGCCACCCCGGCATGCCGGCCAGAGGTCTCACTGATCTGATGAGCCGTGCCCTCCTCACACCTCACTGCACAGTGTCCACATGGCTGACCTTTCCTTCCCTTTGCTGGTCCCTGGGGTCTCAGGAACCACACTGCTGCCCTGAGATCCCATAGACCCTAGAGCCGGTGAGCTCCAGCCCTCTAGCTCGCCTCCCTATTCCCTGCTCCCTCATCCGCCACCCCACCCAAAGTCAGAGGAATCAGTGACTGTTCACACTGAAAGGGACCTTGGAGGTTTTTAAAATTCAAAAACAGAAACACTAGCCAGGTGCGGTGACCCATGCCAGCAATTCCAGCTATTTGGGAGGCTGAGGCCGAAGGATCACCGAGTTCAAGGCCAGCCTGAGCAACATAGTGAGACCTTGTCTCAAAATAAAACAAATGAACAACAACAACAACAACAAACCCAGAAACACTAAACTCTGTAAGTAGCTTAGACCACTGTTGGGCAACTTGGACTATAAAGCCATTATCCCGATGACCTAAGAGCTGTCCTCCTCACTCCCTGGACGGTCCTTGGCTCTGACTTTGAAACTATTACCTTTATTTATCTGAACAGCATCATAAAGGGTTCTGAATATTTCTTCTAAGACCTTGTGCCTCCTCTACTCAAAATCCTGATTCTAATTAGGATCATCGACTAGCTTCCGGGCCCTTCTATCTTGGGCTTTCCATCCTGGTCTTCGGATCCTCCTGCCCATCTCCCCCTGCTCCAGGCATGCTAGGCCTCTTCACACCCTGGTACACGCCCCCCACTCCTGACTACTTTTCCAGCCCTCCGGCTTGACACATCTTCACCACCTCCAGTAGCAGAGGCCTTCTCACATAATCCAACTTAGCAAACGCACACCCCACCTGCCCCAGCCTTCTCTCACCCATCTTGGTTTACTGTTCTCCGTAAGATTAACCACCTCCTGAGAGATTACATATTTTAGTGTTTGTTTTTCCTATCTCCGTTACTACATGCCAGCTCTGTGGGGGCTGGACCTTTGTCTATTTGATTCACTGCTATAATCCCAGTACCCAGAACACAGTACCTGGCACAAAACAGGTGCCGTGTAAATATTTAGTCAATAAATGAATCCTTGCCCTCTTCCGCCTTCACATACACACCCCGTCACTCACATATATGTTTGCTTTCTCTCACACTGGCCGGCATATCCAGGTTTCCTAAATAGCAAGGCGATTTTGAATATGGACTCTGACATCTGGGCTGTCCCTCTCAGCTTCTGGTCCCCTGGCTTTCCATAAAGACGTCCCCTTCCTTCCTTAACTTGCTCATAATGGCTCCCTCCTTCTTTTCCCTTCCTGATCCCAAGTCTACCAACCCACCAAAGTCTTGATAAGTACATGGTCTATGTCACCCTTGGATTTGCTGGTAAGGAAGACAGTACTTCTGAAGATCCCTCCCTGCAGCTCTAAGCTGGAGTCTACATTCTCGACCACCTCACAAATCCCTGCTACTACCCCTTAGTGTTGCTGTCTCGCTACTCACAAAGGATCTGTTTAATAGCAGGCTCTACAAGTTTTCCAAGTATTCACTTTTCAAAATTCACACTGTATTCAGACTTCAGGTACCCCATCCTCAACTTTGCTACTTTCTGCACTGGTTTAAAACAGTCCATGTTACTTCCTAAGATAAATGTCAATTCTCCTATCTTCTGGATATATTCTTTTGAATTCTGATTTTATCAGAAATTTCTCCAGTTCATCTCCAGGGTCATTACCATCCCCACCCCTGTCATCTCTGTTTTATTGTTCATGCTTTTTAAAGACTGAATTTAAATTTCCTTCTAACTTCATCCTTCATGAACCATATTTATTTAAGAGTCTCTGATCATGGAGTTTACCTAATTTATCCTCTGGTCCTCTTGAAATCTTCCTCCCTACATTGCTGATGCAGGGGTAATTATGTCCAGGTGTTACTCGATTTGTTTTTATATACTTCAAACAAAAATGATCATTACCCTCTTTGTTTTAGTGTTTTCTAACCTTACTTTGTTTAGTGTTTAGAACAATATTTGGCACATCCATTCAAAAACAAAAGAAGAAAATGAAGAACGAACAAGGGCAGACAATACCAAAATAAGAATGCAAGACAATTTGTTTTCAGCAGAAATAAATCTGCAGAAGGTTTAAATAGTCTCTCTTATCCCTTAAAATTTAAACCCTAACACAATCCACTGTCTCTGGCTTCCAAAACACTAATCACTACAACATCAGTCACGTACTTTGGCAGGGGAATGTTTTCTTAGTGTGCTGGTCCTTCCAGGCACTCAGCACAGATGCTGAAGCACCTCAGGCTACTGACTCATCACATGTAAGAATGTTAAGTCATCCAGAAAAACCAGGTCATTCGGGTAAAAGCTGTCTTTGCATCCCTTCTACCCCACAAGGAGTGGGAAGAGGGGAGAAGGTGCCAAATGAAAGTCAGATTACAAACCAGTAGTGACTGTGTTTCTGTCAGGACTCTCACTGCCATAATCCAAAACAACTGACCACCACAACTTAGAGGAAGAAAGATTTATTTGCTCACAGTTCTGGAGATTTCAGGGGTTCCGTCCATGTGGGGATGGGTTACATTAGTGGAACTCAGGCCATGGCAGTGAGAGGCAGAAAAGGGGAGAGAGCAAGTGCCCTGTTCTCACATCATGGAGGCCAGAAGCAAGAAAGAGCAAACAAGGGAATTCAAAGACACAAGCATAGTCCCTCAGGCCACACCCCTAGGGACCCACCTCCTCCAGCCACACCCCACCTGCCTAGGTTACCATCCAGTAAATCCATTACAATGGATTTACCCACTGATGTGATTATAACCCTGATAATTTAATTATATCAGCTCTGAATATTAATACATGAGCTCTTCAGGGGACATTCTGTATCTAACCATGAAAGACTACAGTCTAGCTCTATTACAGAGATTATCCAGTGGAAAAATGAGACACATAAGAAAAGCGCCCACATGTAGCTCTCTAAATGCAAACTACCAAACCTCCAAATTAGAGGGAGACCCAGAGACACGAGAGTGAATGAGACCCCATAACTCCTGCCACTACCCCTTCCTCAGATAACTGACAATTTTCCAGTAAATGGAAACTTAATCCACATTCCTTCTGTCTTTCAACACAAAAATGGCTGAGGATGCAGCTCAGAGGTAAAATGTCTCTGAGTTCAATCCCCAGTACCAAAAAAATATTAAGACAGCTGGGCATGGTGGCACATGCCTGTAATTCTAGAACTTGGGAGACTGAGACAGGAGGATTGCAAGTTTGAGACCAGGCCCAGCAACATAGAGAAGCCCTATGCAACTTAGTGAGACTCTGTTTCAAAATAAAAAATAAAATAGGACTGGGGTGTAGCTCAGAGCTAGAATGCCCCTGGGTTCAATCCCCAGTAACACACACACACACACACACACACACACACACATGTTAAGATAACCCACAGATGATTACACCGATGCTATTGTTCTTCTGGAATATTTCCTTACACCACATTACAAAGAACCCTGGTCTCAGAAAACAGTCTTGGAGAAGTGATGTGGCCCATGTTCATGAACAAGGAGCCAGAACAAGAAAGTCCTGGGTTCCCAGCTGAATATTGCAACTATCTGCAAAGTCACAAGCTCTCATCTGTTATAGTGAATCGACCAGGGTGATTTCCACTTAAAATCTCACTCCACTTAAAATGATTTAATTCCATATCTAAGGAGGAACAAGATAAAATGCTGTTATTTATGTCAAAATAGGTAATAGGGAGACATATCCAGTAAACTTAGCCTCCTAATCTGGCACAGGAATTCTTAAACTTTGGGGTATATCAGAATCACCTGGGGAGTTTACTAAAACACAGATGCTGTGTTTATCCCCTAGAGTTTCTTATTCAGTAGGCCTTTGGTGGCACCCAGGGATATGTCTTTCTAACAATTCTCAAATGCTGCTGCTGGTCCATGGAGCACTTGTGAAGAACAACTGGTTTCCAAGGAAGGAACTTGATGTTCACTGATGGGATCAGAGACTTAGGGGAACAGGGGTTGGGAGGGGTACCAAGAGAGGAAGCCAAAGATAAAATATACCAGAGAAAGGGGGTGCAAATGTGAACGGCCCTGAAATTCTTCCAGGAAGTAAGAAAATAAGGACTACTCACATCTTCTTAAGTTCTATCCTAATGCATATTACAATATAATTGTAAAATAGTTTTGCCTCTGCTTCTGGTTACTGGAAATTGTCTTACAAGTTTCCCTCCCAGTAACAGGAGGCCTACCCCAAACTCCATCTCAAAATTCAGCCTCATGTAGACCACTGGCATGAACTCCCAACCATCGCCTACCTAGGACTCCCCTACCTGCGAGGCTCCATCCACTTGCTGGGATATGGTGCAAGTACATAATAGGTACTGTTTACTACTGCCAGTGACATGCCAGGGTCTTTGCTTTAATATGCATTACTAAACCCTCAACACAGTGCTGCAAAATTAATATTACTTTTGCCATTTGTGGGTGAAGAACACAACACTTCCAGACAACTTTCCCAAGATCATACAAGGCTAGTTGGTAAAAACTTGTCATTTTAACTGCTTGTATGACTTTAAAGTCCATTTTTTTTGGTACTGGGGAGGGGCATTCTACCTCCCAGCTATACCCCTAGCCCTTTTTATTATTTTTTTTAATTTTGAAATAGGATCTTGCTAAGTTGCTGAGGCTGGCCTTGAACTTGCAATCCTCCTGTCTCAGTGTCTCAGCTTCCCAAGGAATGGGATTACAGGCGTGCACCACCATGCCCAGCTTAAAGTCCATATTCTTTCCAGTATGCCACAGTGCCATTTCTACCCCATCTTGGCCCACTCCATACCCCTCCACTGCTAAGGTCTCCCTGGGCTGGAACTGGCTACTCTTATATCCACTCTGCCTTGAGTGCCAAGCTGATGGAGTCTCCTCCAACAGGTCTACAGCTAGATCAGTCCCCCCCCACTCCCCATCACCGGATTTCTGTCCCAACCTACATGTGGATCCAGTCTGGTGGCTCCCACTGCTCCTCCATCAATTTCCAAGCTGTAGCATACAGCAATCACAGCACATAAAAATACATAAATCACACATAAGCCTGGTGTGCACGTGGGGGATTAGAGAAAAGGAGGAAGAAAGGGGAGACGGAGAAGAGAGAAAGTAGGGAAGGAAAAACAGAAAGGAAGAAAAAGAAAATGGCCAAGGAAAAGCAATGCAGAAGAGGAAGAGAAGGAAGAGGAGGAGGAAGAGGAGGAGGAGGAGGAAAAGGAAGAGGAGGTGATGGGGAGGAGGAGGAGGAGGAGATGTGGTGCCCAGTAAAGCAGGGGGTGTCAAGTAAGGTCAGCGCCGGGCTGCTGGGTTGGGAGTGACAGGGGGCTACAGTCCGGAACCATAGCAAGATTCCTGGTCTTAGTTAAGCCAGAGCAAACTGTTCCTAGCCTAAGAAGAGAAAGTGGATGCTATCAAGATGATATAGCATGATAGCAATGCTTGATCTCTAGATATTGGAGCAAAAAAAAAAAAGAGGCAGCTGTAAAGGACATTTGGGGGACAACTGGAGTAAAGTGAACGTGGACATGTTAGATAATAGTGTATCGATGTAAAGCTTTTTTGAGCAGTATAACTTTCATTGGGGTTGTTTGAAGAATGTCTTTGTTCTTGAGAGACACCTACTGAAGAATTTAGAGATGAAATGTCACAGTGTCAACAACCTTTCAAAGGGTCATCAAAAAAAAAGAACTCTATGCACATAAGCAGAATGACAGAGAGACGAGATAATATGGTAGTGTGTGTGTGTGTGTGTGTATGTGTGTGTGTGTGTGTGTGCGCGCGCGTGTGGTGTGTGTGTGTGTGTGTGTGTGTGTGTGTAACTGAGGATTGAACCCAGGGGCTTTCTACTTCCAAGCTACATTCCCAGCCCTTTTTTAATTTTGTGTTTGGAAACAGGGTCTTGCTAGGTTACAAGAGTCTCACTAAGTTGCTGAGGCTGGTCTCAAACCTGCAATTCTTGGGTCTCAGCCTCCCAAATACTGGAATTTCAGGTGTGCACCACTACACATGGCTATATGCTAAAATATTATCAATTGGCGAATTTAGTTAAAGGATATCTGTCTTCGTTGTACTATTTTTATGACTTTTCTCAGGCTTGAAACTTTTCAAAATAAAAATTTTAAGGAAGAAATTGCAAATGAGCCCCCACCTAAAACGGTAAGACTCCCATGGGGCCCAGGGGGTTTTCACTGGCCTAATCTGACCTTGAAGGACTGTTGTTGGGGGCAGAAGCTCATCCTGCTGTGGAGCTAGGCTGTCTGGTTAGGGTAGCATCTAAGGGGCAAGTTACTTACCCACCTCAAGCCTCAGTCTCCCCATCTGTAAAAATGGGGCCAAAAATTGGAATCTAACTCAAAGGGTTGATTTTGAGAGTTAAATGAGATAATTCCCAAAAGTTATTATACTTTATTAACATGAGAATGAACAGAATATATAATAGAATTCCCGATTAAATTGCCTAAATAGAATCCAAAAGAATAAGCCGATTATTTTGTTTTTAAAAATTCCTTTTCTCAGCCAGGTGTGGTGACACACACCTGTAATCCCAGTATTTGGGAGGCTAAAACAGGAGAATTGCAGGTTCAAGACCAGCCCCAGTAACTTAGTGAGATCCTTAGCAACCTATCGAGAACCTGTTTCAAAATAAAAAAATAAAATAAGGCTAGGGGTGTAGTGTGTAGGTAGAATGCCCCGGGTTCAATCCCCAATGCCAATTTTTTTTCCTTTTCTCCCTTCCTCTTAAAAAAAAACACGGCAAAGCAATCAGAAAAATAGTATATGCCAAAAAACACAGCAACTAGAATCAATCCACACGTCACGTCTTAAGGAGAGCAGGGTGCCGCTTCTCTACCAAACAAAGTTTTTTATAAACTCTGTTTCTAAACTTTCCATTTGGGGCAAAGCACTTGCAATAAAAAAAAAAAATCAGCAACTGTAGAGAAGAAAAATGAGCCTCCCTCTGTAGCAGGACAGTCGTGGAATGAGGGCCAGGGACCAGGTAGGAAACCCAAGGTCTTCAAAACAGATTCCTTCTTTTGGAAGGAGATGCTGAGGCCAAGGTCTGGAGAGCCGGCTTCTGCCCTCCGGAAAATGAGCGCCTGCAGGACCAGCCCAGACGGAGCACATTCCACAGGGCTGGAGGACGGGCCAGGGGCCAGCAGCCGTTAAACACCACTTTTGTATCCTCCAGCAAGAAAGAATGTCTGGAACCAACAGCATGCGCCTTGTTCTAAGAACGGCTTAGAAAGTAACTCTCCAACTCTCCCTCTCTGGTACAAAAGGACCGTTCACACTGTGGACATGCACCTGGCCCGCTCCCTTCATAACTGCGCGCCTCCGTGTGAAAGCCCACGGATATCTGCACTTTCAAAAGCCCGGAGAAGCTGGCGTGGTGGTGCATGCCTGTAATCCCAGTACTTGGGAGGCTGAGACAGGAGGATTGTAGGTTGGAGGACAGCCTCAGCAAGTAGTGAGATTCTCATCAACCTAGCGAGACCCTGTTTCCAAATAAAAATAGGGCTGGGGTGTAGCTCTGAGATAGAATGTCTCTGGGTTCAATCCCCAGCACCACACACAAAAAAAAAAAAACCTGAAGGGTAGCAAGCTTCTAACCTCAGGATGAAGCTGGTCCCTAAATTAAGTTAGTGAGAATTCTGAGAGCTAGACTCAAACTAAGACAAAATAATCAAATCTACGCAGAGCTTGAAGTTGCGCGCTTATTCTCAGAGTCCGAGTTACATTTAGAAAAACTGGGGAAGATGTAGAAGTTGTTGCCTGGGACATAAGGGGAGCTGTGACCCTGCAAAACTCACCGTTCATGTGACAACACGCAGAACTCGCGTCCCCCTCTGTCAGCATCCCTCGGTTGCTTCCCCAGCAAAGCACTTCGTCATATAGTCATACCTTAATCTTGGGCTTCTCTGGATAGTCACAAAAAGCCATAGAATGTTTCCTATGTATATCCTGGCTCTTTTCACCTTTCTAAACTTATTCATTAAAAATTAAGCCAACCTATTTATCTATTTTTTATATTTTTATTTTATTTATTTATTCATTTATTTATTTATTTATTTATTGCAGAACTGGGGATGGAACCCAGGGGCAGTCTACCTCCAAGCTACACCCCCAGCCCTAGTTTTTTATTCTTTATTTTCAAACAGGGTCTCACTAAGTTGCAGAGGGCCTCACTAAGTAGCTTAGGCTGGCCATGAACCCGGATCCTCTGGTCTCAGCCTCCCAAGTACTGGGATTACAAGCTTGTGCTACCATGCCCAGCTAAGTCAACCTATTTAAAAGAGGAAAAATGGAAAACAATCTAAAATTATAATAATTATATATGAGTTAAGAAACTACGAAACAAGCTGTGTGTGGTGGCGCACGCCTGCAATCCCAGCTATTGGGGAGGCTGAGGCAGGAAGATTGCAAATTCAAGGCTGGCTTGGATGACTTAGGGAGAACCTGTCTCAAAATAAAAAAAATAAAAAGGACAGGGGTATAGCTCAGTGGTGCAGGGCCCCTGAGTTGAAAGGAGGAAGTAAAAAAAGAAGGAAGGGAGGGAGGGAAGGAAAGGAAGGGAAATTAATACTATGCATTCATTAAAAAGTGATGGATAAGTACTGAAATAAGAAAAATGTCATTGAATATAAGGAAACATGCTACAAGAGTTATATAAACATCATAAATTATAATATGTCAAAGAAATATTCACAGAAAAATGTCTGCGTACTAAAGCAATAGAAATTAATAGCAGGTGAGGGAAGAGGATAATGAGTTTTTGAGAGATGTGTTTTTTGTTTGCTTTTCAGTTTTGCAGTGAGGCAATACTCTTTTGAAATAAACAAGAATAACAGTGTTATTGCTTGATAAGAAAATGAAAAACAAAGAATCTAGAGTAAGGGTAGATTCTTAGTTTGAATTCCACACATATCTAAGGGAACTAAATGCCAAGGTGTCCATGATATTCATGGATAAATACATCTCTGTGGGTTGACACAGGGAGTGTTTTCTGTTTTGTTGTTTTTACTTTTAAGATTTATTTTATGGAGATATCATTTAATAGAAAATGAAATCCATCCATTTTGGTGAGCTCTGGTGAATGCGTACAGTTGGGTAACCACCGCCACAGTTTAAACAAAGATCATTTCCACGCTCCAGAAAGTTCTCAGGGAGTGTTTCAATACAGCAGGTACCCGTATGGACAACCTGCTAACAGAGGCCTGTTGGATTTGGGGAATGTCTCCAAATCCCAATATAGAGCAGAAGCGTCAGGGCCTCTCTGAAAATATTTAGACCTGTCAGAAAACTTTTTCTCTCTTTCTCTTTGTCCAAAACCCACACCAGAAAGCTAAATAAACAGGCTAGTATGAAACCTGGAATGGCTTGCAATCCCTCTACTAATGAAGGACTGAATTCTGGAGCTCCCTATTCCAACTCATCTGCCTTGGATAGAAGACTTGGGTCCTGAGGGAATCCACAAGCTCACGGTGAGCTGAAGAGCTTTCAAGAAGTAAGTTCGGTACTGCGGCGAGCCATGCTCCAAGTTTCCTGGACGACCCAGTGGTACCTGCCCTCTTTGAAGACAGTGGAGATCCAGGCGCCCTTGGGAGCTAGAAGAAAGCACCCCTTTCTTAGAGTAAGTTAGTCTGCTGTGTTCCTCAGAGGGAGTAGGCAGCAGAAGGTAACAGGAGCTGCCTAATGTCAAGTAGGAGCACAGGGCCCATCCGCACCAGCTCAGTAATCATGCCCAGAGACTTACCACCAGGTATCTGAGACCCTCATGCCTCATGCCAGGCAGCCAACACATGAGAAGACAAAGAGGGTTCTTAGCCATGGCCTTACAAGTGAATCTAAACCCTCCTCTTAAAACCCTACCCGGGCCGGGCGTGGTGGCGCACGCTTGTAATCCCAGTACTTTGGGAGGCGGAGACCGGAGGATCCGGGTTCGCGGCCAGCCTCAACTCTCTCGCTCTCTCTCCCTCTCTCTCTCTCTCTCTCTCCCTGTCTCTCTCTCTCTCTCTCTCTCTCTACGGCCCTCGGCAACTTCGTGAGAACTGGTTTCAAGATAAAGTATAAAAAATGGGCCAGGGGTGTAGCGCAGAGGTAGAACGCCCCTGCGTTCAATCCCCGGTACCGCAAAAATATGCATACCCATGTTCATAGCAGCACAATTCACAGTGGCCAAATTATGGAACCAACCTAGATGTCCATCAACAGATGAATGGATCACAAAATTATGGGAAATACACACAATGGAATTCTACTCAGCAATAAAGAAGAACAAAATAACAGCATTTGCAAGAAAATGGAAAGATCTGGAGAGCATTATGTTAAGCGAG